>JAKSZP010006253.1:0-16111 GCA_022478985.1 Massospora cicadina | reverse complement strand
TTTTTGCCTGGCCTCCCCTATCACTCCCCTCTTCCTCTCACTGGCAATTTCTCTGGAAACAGGAGGTAGCTACAGATCCTCTGGGTTGCACCCTCGTTATTTCTTGGTGTTTTTTAGTTGGAGTTTATCAGAAGTATCCGTCCCATGGTCCGCCTTCCCAAGTAAACTATAAAAATTTAATAATTTAATATTTTAAAAAATCTTCCCCAAATAGAAAGCAAGACATTTTTAAGCAGTTGCACCCTCAGTGTTGTACCCAAATTTGCCACTTATCTATTTGAGGTACCTAGTGTTGTTTCTACTCATGGTTTGATTTTAAAAAATTTGGCTGATATTCCTTGCTGGCCAATATAGTCTACTTACAATCAGTTGGAGATCCTGTAAACACACAATCAACCAGTTTCAGCCTTAAGCCCTCCTTCTTCAACATCTTGTAAGGTGACCACTAAGCTGCTGCCTGACATTAGCACAACAAATTCACATCATTAAGCAGTAAAATTTTCTTATTGAACCTGAGACCTCACATATTGACCTAAATCGCAGATTGTTATTGTGTATACTATTAAAATTACATGCCTTAAACTTAGGAAGGAAAAACAAGCATCTAACTTGGGCATCATATCCTTTAAGAAATGATATATAAAAATTATACATACTAAAGAAAATCATCTCATGCGCAAAGCAAATAGTCTTTAAATCACACTGGATGATATTTATGCATTAAAAAATATAAAAAGATAAAAATCTAGAAGGGTATGCAAAAAAATTTGCTGCAAACCTGCTTGTGCATACTATGGCTAAATACTTTGAATTTTTAAATTTAAATTTAAATTTATTGCGGGGAAGGCCGACCATGGGACGGACACTTCTGAATATGACTCAGGAAAGATAAACTTAGTACCAGGGGGGGCACCCCAGAGAAGCGATGCTATCTCTTGTTGCCAGTGGGAACGCCACTTATGGGGAGGGGGAGGGAACGTGTGAAGGGGCCGTAGCCACTATTGAGCACGTGTGGAGGAAGGGGTCTGATTTGATGAACCAGACTGGGAACCAGGAGGAGACCAGCTGTCAGTGACGCAGTGGGAGATATCCAAACATCCACGCTTGAAAGTGGTCCACCAAAATGAGACTGGAATCTGTGGACAGCTTCTGGGAGGGTGGGGATGGAGCCAGCGATGGCATCCAAGACAATCGTGTGGATAGTCCACATGGCGATTGCAACCACCAGAGCACGGAGGGAGGGTGGAAGGGGGGAGGCCATTGATGAAGCAAACATATCTCTTGACAGACTGAAGGGATGCGTTTGATCCTGGCCGTGCAGACGTTGGACTTCGCGCCAATCACTTTAGATGTGGGGCACTTATCCAGGCGGTGGAACAGCGTTCCATACTGGCCACACACGACACAGGATGAGTGTAAAGCATTAGAGCGCTCAGCTGTACGATACACCCGCCTCAGGCAGCGCCACACATGGGAGCGGACTTGAGGCTGCAACAAAGGATGGTGTGCATATTTCCAGATAGTCTTTTGGGTCTCAGTGGAATAAGGGATGTCCATCATGCCCAGGTAGTCCACCCTGGATATGACTTGGGGTCGAATGGGGATCACGCCATCATGGATGGGTAGCCCCTGTACCTCTTGTGTGAACTGAGGAGAGGGGCGGCCTCTTCAGGTTGTATGTCCACTAATACGAATTCTCCACTCTGCGCTTCACATGGAGAGTAGGATTCGTTTATAGTGGGTTTTGGTCCCATGAGGACCTGTGGCCGATGTGTGTGATGCGAGGTATATTATAAGGGAGTGGGGGTTTGATGGATTGTTGAGGCCCAAGGCTCGGGAGAAGTTGGAGTGGGCCACGTGGGACCAGTGTTGGGATGGGAGTGTAGGAGCAGTGACGGCCGCGATCCAGGTGCCCAGGATCTTGGCGGCATGGGCTTTGAAGTCAAGTAGGCCCATGCCACCATGATGATGAGGGCCAAACATGACCTCTAGCCATACTGGTTGAGGGCGGACTGACCAAAGCCAACCTTGTAGCAAAGCATACAAGGATTTGAAGAAGCTTGGGGAGAAGGGGATGGCGTGGGCTCCGAACCAGACTTTGGATAGGAGCATAGAGTTGGCAAGAAAAACCCTGCCAGTGAGGGTAGTAGGGTGGGCTCTGAGAGAGGTGATTAGCTTCGTCACGTTGTCCAGTATATGGCACTCCATTACTGCTGACGCGTATCCACCTGTCTCCATCCACACGCCCAGATGGCGTACCGGTCCTATGGTAGGTCATGGCACAAAGGGGAGCACCAGTGGAGCGGTGTGTGTTGAGTTAGTAAGGCGTGGACATGGGCGAGCAGATGGGCCGGATTGGGAACTACTTGCTGGGGCCCAGCAGTTTTGAAACTGACCTAGGAGGATGATTTTGGTTTTGGAGGCGTTCAGTGCCGCGTTGCTTACTTGGAATACTCCTGGATGAGAGCTTCAAGTGCACGTGCATCTTTATTATTAGACACCCCCACCATGCAATCATCTGCAAATGCCATCATCTTAACTGGGGCTTGTCCTGGCACATGGACCCCAGTGAGTTGGGCATTCACATTTCGCAGTAGTGGGTCAAGGCTGAAGTTGTATAAGAGTGGGCTGAGGGGGTCCCCTTGTCGCAGGCCCCTTTGAGGATAAGCTACTTCCGTTAGGAAACCTGGGCCACGCACTGCCATTGTTGCAGATTCCGTGAGCAGCATCACCCAGTTAATGAAGCGGGGAGGTAGGCGGAATTGTTGGAGGCAGGCCTTAAGGTATTCCCAGTTTACTCTATCATAGGCCTTTTGTTGGTCCAAGAATACAAGTGCCCCTGAGGCTGTGGACTGACACACATTAGCCAATGAGTGCACGTTATCCCAAATCGACCTTCTGGGGATGAAACCAAATTGTTCTGGGGAGATGGTGGCAGATGCTAAAGTCCCTAAACGGTTACCAATGATCTTGGTTAAAATTTTGGTGTCTGTGTTTGTTAGAGAAATGGGGCGCCAGTTGGCTAAGTCTAGCCTATCCCCTTTCTTAATTAGTGTGACCGTAAACGCCTCATGTCCTCCTGGTAGGAGGCGCATTTCCAACAGGCTTTGGTTGAGTGAGGCTAGCAGCAATGGGGATATATATTTAAATATTTTTTGTAGAACTCATATGGAATGCCATCTGGGCCTGGGCATTTTCGGTTTGGCGCACCACAAATGGTAGTCCATATTTCATTCAAGTAATTAAATTTTTTATTTCTGGGTATCAGAAAATGGTGCAGATATGAGCTCGGTCGAGAAATTCCGCCATTTCAGCTGGCTGAATTGGTTCAGCTCAGTATAACTCAGAGTAATATCTTTGCATTTTGATTGCTACTTCAGCCGGTGTGTCCACAATAGAATTATCTGATCTTTGCACCTGTATGCAGGCCACACTCTGGCATGGTGCAAAATTTTTTTTGAAGAAGTATGCGGTGCACTTGTCGCCTTTAGCGATGCGTGTGGCCCTGTATTGGACACAAACCCGATGTTTGTGTTGCCTTTCAAGTGCGTTGAGGTGGGCGGCTGCCTCCGCCCACTTCTGGCCCCATGCAGGGCTATATCCTGAGGCTGGAATGTTGGACTCCAAGCGGGCCAATTCCATCAGTGCGCACGATATAACCGCTGATGTGGCTCATGAGCATCTGGATGAGAGAATGGCGATAGTGGCAGATGGTGTCTTCTTTGAAAGTTGCCCATGTGGAAATGGGGTCCGCACAAAACGGTGCAACAAACAATTTTGCCAAAGTTGCCTCTTCCACCCATGTGGAAAATCCTGGCGACGCGAGCTCTGGGGGGCAGATTTTGCACCAATGTGGGGCCTTTGCAACTGTGATGGGTAGGTGGTATGTTATCGAGACCAGTTGGTGGTTGGAGAATTCCATTATCGTTGTTTTGAAGTGGGAGATGTGGGGTTGGAATTTTGCCGGTGCTAGAATAAGGTGATGTGGGTCATCGACCTTAATTGGCCGTTGTGGATGTGGGGACGCGTCATGTTTTCGAGCAGTGGGGCATGTTGTGGCAGCGCATCCATTGACCCAAAGGTGGCTTTTAGAATGCGTAGTTCTACGTGACCCTGTGGGGCGTGGGGTGAGGACGGCCACCAGTCCGTTGGTGAGGTTAGCCAACAGTTCATGTCGCCAATTAGGAAAGAATTGGGGGGTAGCAGGAGGGATTTGACTGACGAAAAATTCCTGATGCTCATGTGCACTGTTTGTGGCATAAATGTTGACGATTGTGTGTGCAACATCGGCCCATGAGAAGGTGACAATGAGCACTCGGCCATTTAGGAATGTTTCTGAAGATGTAAATTTGAAAAAATTGTTTTGCCAAATTAGCACCCCTCAGTGCTTTGACCAAAAGGATAGGGATAGTAGGAGCATTGTTTTCCAAGCTTCCTCGGAACCTCATGGACAGTGAGACTCCTGGATGTCCAGGATATCCACGGGTAAATTGTTTTGTAAAAAACTCAGTTTCCTAGCCCAGGATGGGGAGGCCTTGAGTCCGGCTATATTCAGCATCCCTAGAGTGAAAGTTTCCCCCATTGCACCTTAGGTGTGAGGGGGTGGGCCCCTGGGCCCACCAGCCTCTTCCAGGTCCTCATGGGCTTTCACAGCAGCGCGGGTATTAGCAGCAACACTATCAGGGTTTTTGTTAATTTTTGTGGAAAGAGTTTCATTGGCTTTGGCCTTCGCTTTTTGTTTTCCCGACATCAGATGAATTTTTTGTGGTGCAGATAAGTTTGGTGCACCGTCGAGTGGTAAATTTTTTTTTCAGTTGGGATAGGTCCCAAGTCGGTTTTGACTGGGGCTTGGGTGCAGTGACTGGGTGAGATCGAATCTCCCATCAGATCCTCAAATTGAGTGGCCCATTCGGCATGGGCCTCCCAATCTGATTGGCTGATGGATTCCCAAGTTGCTTCCACCGCGAAGGTCTCCATGTCCTCCTGGCGTTGTGAGTGTGGGATGGTGGTGGTGGCCTTGGCCGCTTCCTTGGCCGCGGTCCTACAGCCTGCTTGGCCTTCTTCCACTCCTGCAGGGAGATGGGCTTTACCAATAGGTAGCAGCCTTGTGCTCCCCATGGGAAAGCCTCCTTGGTGCTTGCAGTTGGTTCGTAGTGCGCCTCTCCGCTGGCCATGACCGCTGAGGGGTGCTCTTGGAATTTGACGCCCTCTTAGATGGGGCACATGTGTGCCTTATGGCCAAACGCTTCACAGTGGGTGCAAATGGGGGGCGCGCTGTCCACGGTTACCTGGAATAGGTGGGTGGTGTGCCCTGCGATGTCAATAAAGGTGGAGTGCAGGATCTGGTTTAGGTCTTTCACATTCTCCTCGGTTGGGGTCAGAACTGCGATGGCTTTGCTGGTGCACAGGTGTGGCATCAGCGTGAAATGTTGCATTTTAAAAGATTGTATTTCGCCATATATATGGCGAGACCATCTTTCAGGTGTTGCTCCAAAATGTCACGGTTTACCATAGTAGGCAAAAAGTCAAACGTGAGGAAATTTGGTTTGATTTTGTCCATCTGGTGCATTTAGTTCAATGACCCATTGCCCTTCAGGGAGGTCAACCACTATGTGCACCACTGCAGCCTCATCTGCTGCTATTTTGCTTTCGAAACCTAGGTCCAGCCAACCGCGTGACATGGAGTGAGGTGCAACGTACAACGCGTTCAGGAAAATTTTGTGTACATCTTCACAAAATTTTTCCCATAGGGCCATTTTTTGGATGTCCAGATACACACGGACTCTGAATTCCACCGACAAAAGTGGCTGGGAATGTGGCATGTTAATGTACTAGTTGCATCGTGCTTGCCATGCGAGTATCTCTGGGGAAATTGTGACCGCCAGTTTTTTTAGATTTTTTTCTATTCCTTCAGATTCTCCGGGGCGATTTCGAATGTTAGAGGCCGCGGGCCTTCCGCCTGCTCCTCTTGCCTTGCTTGCCCAACTGCTCCCAGACATGGGTCCAGACTAATCCCCTCTATGAGATTATCAAACTAGATTTAGTCTTGAATTGAATGGGTTGCAAAAGTGTTTGCAACGAGAAAGAAAAGTCTTTAATACTTTGAATTTTTTATTGATCAAAATCATTTAAGTTTTTCAAACGTTAGTTTTTTTTCTTTCCCATATCAATAACATTAGTTCCTATGATTTAATCCAAACAGTAATTTTGATTATCACACAGGAGAGATGGGTGATTTCAACAAATCCCAATTAAACTGGGCGAAATCCATATGGGCAATGGAAAAAAGGTGCACCAAAGTGCAAGAAACGCCCTGGAGGGGGGGACCAGGGATCAATGCACCAAGAAACCACAAACTCAGACACCGTCCAGGTTTGTGGAATTCACCACAAAACAAAATTTATACATGGAAATCCAATATGCACAACCACTATTGAAGGTAGAGCACGGGCTCCGACTTTCCAGGGGTCAATTCTCCAACTCTGTGTGAGAAAGTGGGCTAGGCACAGGCCTCCCTTTCCCCCACACGGTGTATGTTACCACCCATATCATCCACCACAGCTGGATCAAAATGGGCTTTGAAACCAAAGAAGACACAAATGCCACTGCAAAAGTCTGCATCAAAATTGACCTCCCTGAGGGCAAATGAATTGTGTTCTCTGCACGCACCAGATGGAATGAAGCTAACACTTTATTCATTTCTTCAACTCACTCCCTACCAACCTTCCCCACAAGTTAATCGAGGAGCTCCAAAATGGGCTTGCCATCAGTGGAGAAATTAAGCATCTTGAACTACAGCGGTTTCACCTGATGCCTAAACTGTGCACAGGAATGGCAATTGCCATGATCAATTTGATCCCTGAGGTGGCTGTGGAGCTCACAAGAATCACAAGCGCAGCAGTGTTTCACCACACAGATGGGGGAGTGTCAAAGGCATTCTGTGTCACACTAGAACATGCACCGTCTATCTGCAACCACTGCACTGCATTGGGCCACAAGAAACATGCATGCCCCATGAAGGAGAGCACTTTGGCCCCAGACTTCTGTGATGACACCATGGACAAAGATGACGAAGAAATCACCAAAATAATTGACACTAACCACCACTTCCTCTAGGGAGGGGATATGCAATACATCCTTAAAGACCAAGTATCACAAAAAATATGCAAAAAGGTACAGAAGGCCTGAAAGCGGGCAGCGGCCAAGGCTGCATCACATGTGTCCTCCTCTATCAACTCTACACTAAATTCAGGAGGACATAGAGGAAATCAACCGAGCCAACAATCAGAACAGAATGCCCAAGCTGAAAGTTTTCTCAACAATTTTACTGTATCACCATATGGTATCAATCAAGAAAACTTAGCAAGACAATTCAGCTTCACTATGGGAGAAAATGTGGGCCCAATTCTTCAAATTCGAACCCTGCAACCACAAAACCAATCAGCACACTGCATAAAACCATCATGAATCATTAGCGGAAAATCTGATGCAAACCCTAAAACCTAAAATTTGCACAAAATCGACACAAGGTAAGGGACCAGACAATGACACATTGTGGACTGGTCCAGTGAAATGGAGCAAAAACCAGAAAATGGGTGAACGGTTAGGGCCAGATGGTCCTCCCAACCACTCCTGAGGCGCCACAGGTATCTCAGTATCAATAGGGATTTTAAACATCATGGGAGCCAGGGCTCAAGCATCCCAAGCCAAAAAGCTGGACTTTCTATAAAAACTCCTTGTAGATATCTTTGCATCCAAGAAACCCACTATCTACATGGGGAAGAGGGAGCCTGTTCAGCAAAGGTCTCACCATCCCTATTGGCATGGATGTCTATTGTGGGTTGGTTACCTAAAATAAAAAAAGATTAAAAACCACTAATTCCTCTTCATATCTGCATGGCCGCGTCCTGGTAGTAATGATTGCAAGCCAAGAGGACACAATCTCTTTAGCATGCATCTATGCACTGTGCACCACAGCTGAGAGGAAACAATCCCTCAAAACCATCCCAACGCTCACCCTCCCACCAGATACCATCCTGTTGGGCGACTTAAACTGCTATGATAACTCCAACACGGACTGATGGCCTAACCGCAGTGGATACCCACCAGGGCACATCAAATTCAGTGCAATGAAGGTATCCATTGGCCTACATGATACCCTCCCCCTGGGTCACCACTCCTTCCCCACATGACCCGCCCCAACATATGTGAGGGAATTCTCATCTCAATGATCCGGATCAACTACATCCTCACCCCAAAAACCCACCGCTTAATCATCTCCAAATTCTTAACAAAAAAGATCAATTTCTCTGACCGCTGACTCATTTCAGTGTACCTCTCGCCAACATGAACTCTCACACAGGCGTTGAATTGGAGGAAGCTGTACCTGGAAAACACAAAATTGCCCAAAATATCTAATTGTGTCAAACATGAGGCCACAAACCCAAAATTTTAACCCCATCCTTATCAGATCCCATCAAAACCTAGGCAAATCTCAAAGCTGAACTAATAAATAAAACTTGCCACCTCTCCTCACTTAAGTGCACTGCTGACACAGCCATAATTAGGCGCACCTTGGTGGAACTGGACCACCTCAAGCTCAACACCGCACAGTCTGGCTATAGCCCCAACTAGGGCACAAATGTGCGGAAATATCCGCCTGCCTTAACGCCCTCAACTTTGAGTTTTTTTGTGCACGTTAGGGCACCCAGTGCAGGCAACTTTGCAGGATAATAACCCAAGGTACTGCCTCCACCGCACTAGGGCTGCGCGAACACCCTCATCTTTGAACACCAGTACATAATCAAAGTATTGAGAAATGGTAAGTTCATAAAAGAAGGCAAAACATTCTTGACGTCTGATTCCGTCAATTCCACTCCCACAGCAACCAGCACACATGGACAAAGGTCTGCAAAGATAATGGCACTATGACAACTGACTCAATGGAGGTCAAGGCGTATGTAACCACTACTACACTGAACTATACCACGATACCCCAACTGACCCCCAATGAATTAAAGATTTTATACACACCACTTGTTTACAAAGTGCACCTCTGGACTATAAAATCCTAAACCTAATCACACAGGAGGAGCTCTTTGATACAGTCCGCGGTGCACCACTTAGGAAACTCCAGGGCCTGATGGGATACCCTATGAATTCTAGAAAAATACTTCAAGCAAATCACCCCCATCCTCTTAGCATCAATGAACCAGTGACTGCTGGAGACACGCCTTCTACTTGGTGGCTAGGACTCCTATGTCATAACCCTATTTAAGAAAGGCGACAAACTAGACCTGGCCAAATGGCGCTTAATTTCACTCTCTAACACTGATATAAAACTACTTACAAAAATTTTAGCCACCATATTAGGCACAATAGCCTACAAAGTCCTGTCACCAAATCTATTTAGGTTCATATCAGGGTGTTCAATCTGGACCAATATGTGAGAATATGAGGACTAGCTCTCCGATTAATGTATTACTGTTTTGATAGTTGGGAAGAGCTTTGGCTGATAAATCCTCAATTATGCTATATGTCTTGCTGTATTGTCTAACCTTTCAGAAGCTCACAAAGCTAAACAACAATAAATGACTCTTCTGGTCTTCTTTTGGGAAATTTTCCCTCTCCAATTTGGAAAATCCAGGCACAGGTAGTTATGATAATCTCTACTGAATGCTTATCTACACTTCTTTATATATAAACCAAAATCAAGATAAGGTAAAAATATGAATATATGGAAAGATCATATTTTATTTTCGAGCAAAGTGCCAGTATTTTACACCTCTTGGGCATCTCCTGGCCATACTCATCTATTAGATGAGTTCATTAGAAACATATCAATCCGCTATGGATTTTGGCAGTGGTTATTACAAAATCATCAAGTTAATTTGGCCCTAGAATTAACTAAATTACAATCATTTCACCCTAATTGGAGGCACTAATACTCTTGTATTTAAGAATATTAGGCTTAATATTAGCACCTCAGTGGTAAATATTCGCCTCTCAATCAGCCCAATTACAATTCATCATACAATTGACAGAATACACTAAATGGGGAGAATAAAAATATAGAGTTCAAATTATGATGCACCCCTAATTGGGATGTCAGCAGCCTCTCAATAGTACTAGGTACTCCCTATTTGGGCCATCCATGTGCAAGTACTATCATGCCAATTACAATGTTTGACATATATTAAAAATAGAGCTCATTAATCGTTTTAGTATTAATATTGTAAATGCAACTAAGTTTGTGCCATAAATTCACTTGGTTCACCCAAGTGGATCCCATAATCAGCCATAATATAATTATATCATAGCTATTATTAGCTATAATAAATGGGTCAGTTTAGACGCAATCATGGAGGTTTTGAGATTAATCTGATTTATCAGATTATGCTGATTAATTTGGAAGGATCAAAGGATCCATCAATGGGAGTAATCTAATAGCATTGATGGTTTTCTTGAAGGGTTTTTTGAGTCAGCCATCAAAATCTAACACAATATACACTCCATCACCAACATATGTCAGTCCAAAGCAACTTGAGCCCAGGTCTTCCTAGACCATTGTAAGGAATATGACCGTATTATTTGGCCTACCTGAAGGAACGCCTAAACGCCTTCAAACTCCCGCCCATATTCACAGACTGGGAAATGCTCCTTACAGAGTCCACATCCATGGTTGTATGCGGCCCTGGCTTTCTAACTAACAAGATCACACCACACAGAGGGCTCAAGCAAGGTAACTGTCAGAATCCAGTAAGGGATATGCTCGCTGGTGCTATGTGCCGCTGGATACCACAATGGAATATTTAAAATAAATAATAACCTCTTAAGAAACTAAGTTTAAACTTTTTTTAATTTTAATTGTGTGAGGCAAAAACTAGAGAAAAGCCCTTTTTTGATACTAGTATATCATATTTAAACTAGTTCTGATCCTCTGGGCCATGGGAATTTGGGGCTAAAGTATTATTAAGCTGAGTTATACAAATTAGGAAATATAGGCCTTTGGCCTATCAGATCAAAGATAAATATTTTGAGGCAAAACCAACCCGTGTGGTAACAATTTGATAAATTGTATCCAATCAACTTTTCTCTCTCGTTGCAATCACTTTTGCAACTTATTCAATTCAAGTCTGATTCTAGTTTGATAATCTCACAGAGGAGATTAGTCTGCGCCCATGTCAGGGAGCAGTTGGGCAAGTAAGGTAAGAGGAGCAGGTGGTAGGCCCGCGGCCTCAAATGTTTGAAAACGCCCCAGAGAAACTGGCAGAATACAAAAAAATAAAAACTGGCGGTCACTATTTCTCCCAAAATCCTCACTTGGCAAGCGCGATGCAACCAGTACATCAACATGCCGCACTCCCAACCACTCTCATCAGTGGAATACAGAGTCCATGTGTTTCTGGACATCCAACAAACAGCTTTATGGGAAAAATTTTGTGGGGATGTGACACTTTTTTCCTGACTGCAGTGTACGTCACACCTCACTCCATGTCACAAAGTAGGCTGGACCTCGGTTTCAAAAACAAGGAGGCAGCAGACAAAGCTGCTGTGGTGCGCGTAGTGATTGACCTCCCTGAAGGGCAACAGGTTATTGAAGCAAAACGCACTAAATGGACAAATTCCAACCAAATTTTCCTCACGTTTGACTTTTTGCCTACTACAGTAAAACGTGCCATTTTGGAACAGCACCTGAAAGATGGTCTCACCATATATGGCGAAATACAATACTTCAAAATGCAACGCTTTATGCTGATGCCGCACCTGTGCACCAGCAAAGCCATTGCAGTTCTGACTCCAACTGAGGAGATCACAAAGGACCTAACCCAGATCCCGCACTCCACATATATCAATATTGAAGGGCATACCACTCAACCTTTCTGGGTAACCGTGGACAGCGTACCCCCCATCTGCACCCACTGTGATGCATTCAGCCATAAGGCACATGCATGCCCCACCAAGGAGGGCATCACATTCCAAGAGCACCCCTTGGCGGCCATGGCCAGTGGAGAGGCGCACTACAAACCAACCGCAAGCACCAAAGAGGCTTTCCCATGGGGAGCACAAAGCTGCTACCTACTGGTAAAACCTATTTCCCCAAAAGAGCGGAAGAAGGCCAAGAAGGCCTGCAGGGCCACGGACAAGGAAGCGGCCAAAGTCACCACCGCTATCCCACACTCCCAACACCAGGAGGACATCGAAACCTCTGTGGTGGAAGCAACTTGGGAATCCCTCAAACTAATCAGATTGGGAAGCCCATGCTGATAGTGCCACTCAATCTGAGGATCCAATGGGTGACTTGATATCACCCAACCTTTGAAACCAAGCTCTGGTTGAAACTGACTTGGGGTCCAACCTACCTGAAAAAAAATTTTGACCTGATCAATGGTGCACCAAACTCATCTGCACCGCAAAAAATTTGTTTGACGTCGGGGAAACAAAAAGCTAAGGCAAAAGCCAACATGAACCTTTCTGCTATAATCAACAAAACTACCAATAGCGTTGCTGCAAACACCCGCACTGCTGTGAAGGCTTATGGGGATCTAGAGGAGGCAAGTGGGCCCAGGTGCCCACCCCCTCACACCTAAGGTGTAATGGGGGAAACCTTCACTTTAGGGATGTTGAATATCGCCAGACTCAAGGCCTCGCTGTCCCGGGCTAGGAAACTGAGTTTTTTATAAAAAAATTTACCCGTGGATATCCTGGCCATCCAGGAGTCCCACTGTCCATGAGGTTCCGAGGATGCTTGGAAAACCATGCTCCTCCCATCACTATCCTTTTGATCAGAGCACTGTGGGGTGCTAGTTCAGAAAAACAATTATTTTTAAATTCCTATCATCAGAATTCTTCCTCAATGGCTGAGTCCTTGTTGTCACTTTCTCGTGGACTGACGTGGCACATGCTATCATCAACATCTATGCCCCAAAAATGTGCACGAGAGTGTTGGGAATTTTTCTTATCAGTCAAATCCCTCCCATTACCCCCAGACCCTTTTGTAGTTGGTGACATGAACTGTTGGCTAAACACACCCGCGGACCATTGGCCTTCCTCCTCCCACGCCTCCCAGGGTCACGTAGAACTTCACATTCTAAAGACCACCCTTGGGTTAATGGATGCGCTGATGCGGCAAGCCCCACTGCTTGAAAACATGACGCGCCCCCACGTCCACAACGGCCAATTAAGGTCCATGACCCATATTGACCTTATTCTTACGCTGGCAAAATTCCAACCCCACGTTTCCCACTTCAAAACAACAAAAATTAAATTCTCTGACCACTGACTGGTCTTGATAACCTACCACCTACCTGTCACAGTGGCTAAGGCCCCACATTGGTGAAAACTTTGCCCTCAAAAAATTGCATCACCAGGATTTTCCACTTGGGTGGAATCAGCAACTTTGGCAAAAGAGTTTGTTACACCGTTTTGCGCGGACCCCATCTCCACATGGTCAACCTTCAAAGAGGATAGCATCCGCCACTCTCATCACCTCTCCTCCTGACGCTCACAAGCCACATTGGCTGTCATTTTGCGCGCTCTGGCAGAGTTGGCACACCTGGAGTCCAATATCCCAGCTACAGGCTACAGCCCTGCATGGGGCCAGAAGTGGGCAGAAGCAGCCGCCCACCTCAATGCACTCAAAAGGCAACACAAACATTGGGTTTATGTTCAGTGCAGGGCCAAACGCATTACAGAGGGCGATAAGTGCACCGCATATTTTCTTAAAAAAAATTTGCACCACACCAGAGCGTGGCCTGCACACAGGTGCGAAGATCGGATGATTCCGTCGTGGATATGCCAGCTGAAGTGGCAAATAAAATACAAAAGTATTAATAAGTTATACCAATCTGATCCAATTCAGCTGGCCAAAGTGGCAGAATATTTCGACTGAACCCACATCTACACAATTTCTTGATACCCGGAAATAATGGATTTGATTACTCCAAATGAACTATGGACAGCCATCCATGGTACACCAAATCGGAAATGCCCAGGCCCAGATGGCATTCCATATGAACTCTATAAAAAGCTCTTCAAATATATATCCCCACTGCTGCTTGCCTCACTTAACCAGAGCCTTCTGGAAACGCGCCTCCTATCAGGAGGACAAGAGGCCTTCACCATCTCACTCTTAAAGAAAGGGGACAAGCTAGACTTAGCCAACTGGCGCCCCATTTCTTTAACTAACACAGTACAAAAATTTTAAAAAAAAATCATGGCTAACCATTTAGGGATTGTAGCATCTGCCACCATCTCCCCAGAACAATTCGGTTTCATCCCCAGAAGGTCGATTTGGGATAACGTGCACTCCGTGGCTAATGCATGTCAGTCCACAGCCTCTGGGGCACTGGTATTCGTGGACCAACAAAAGGCCTATGATAGAGTAAACTGGGAATACCTCAGGGCCTGCTTCCATCAATTCTGCCTACCCCCTCACTTCATCAACTGGGTAATGCTGCTCACAGAATCTGCAACAATGGCAGTGCGTGGCCCTGGCTTCCTAACGGAAGTAGTCCGCCCTCAAAGGGGCTTACGACAAGGGGTCCCCCTTAGCCCATTCTTATACAACTTCAGCCTTGACCCACTACTTCGAAACGTGAATGCCCAACTCACTGGGGTCCATGTACCAGGCCAAGCCCCAGTCAAGATGATGGCATTTGCAGATGACTGTGTGGTTGGGGTGTCTAATAATAAAGATGCACGTGCACTTGAAGCTCTCATCCAGGAGTATTCCAAGTAAGTAATGCTGCACTGAACGCTTCCAAAACCAAAATCATCCTCCTTGGGCGGTATCAAACCTGCTGGGCCCCAGCAACCAGTGCCCATCCTGGCCCATCTGCTCACACATGTGCTCGCCCTCCCAGCTCACCCCACACCGCCCCACTAGTGCTCCCCTTCATGCCACGCCCTACCATAGGGCCTGTCTGCCATCTGGGCGTGTGGGTGGAAGCAGGTGGATATGCATCATCAGTAAAGGAAAGTCGTATTCTAGACAATGTGACGAAGCGCATTGCCTCACTCAGAGCCCACCCTACTTCCCTTACTGGCAGGGTTGTTTTAGCCAGCTCTATGCTCCTTTCCAAAGTCTGGTTTGGAGCCCACGCTATCCCCTTCTCCCCAAGCTTTTTCGAATCCTTGTATGCCCTTCTGCAAGGATGGCTTTGGTCAGGCCGCCCACCACCAGTATGACTAGAGGTCATGTTCGGCCCTCATCATCATAGTGGCATGGGCCTGCTTGACTTCAAAGCCCATGCTGTCAAGATCCTGGGCACCTGGATTGCGGCCATCACCGCCCCTACGCTCCCCTCCCAACACTGGTCCCGCATGGCCCACTCCAACTTCTCCCGCGCCTTGGGCCTTAACAATCCATCGAACCCTCACTCCTTGATGAAAATCCTGGCTTCACACCCATTGGCCACAGGTCCTCACGGGACTAAAACCCACTATAAACGAATCCTCCTCTCCATGCGGAGCGCTGAGATGAGAATTCATATTAGCAGACACACAGCCCAGAGAGGCCGCCCCTCTCCTCAGTTCACACCAGAGGTACAGGGGCTTCCCATCCATGATGGCGTGATCCCCATTTGGCCCCATGTCCTATCCAGGGTGGACTACCTGGACATGATGGACATCCCTTACTCCATTGAAACTCAGAAGACTATTTGGAAATATGCACACCATCCCCTGTTGCAGCCTTAAATCCATTTCCATGTGTGGCGCTTCCTGAGGTGGGTGCACCTTATGGCTGAGCGCTCTAACGCTTTAACTCATCCTGCATCATGTGTGGCCAGTATGGAACGCTGTTCCACCACATGGAGAAGTGTCCTACCTCTAGAGTGATATGGCGCGAAGTTCAACGTCTGCTTGGCCAGGATCAAACACTTCCCTTCAGTCTGTCAAGAGATATGTTTGCTTTATCAATGGCTTCCCCCCTTCCATCCTTCCTCCGTACTCTAGTGGTTACAATTGCCATGTGGACCATCCACACGATTGTCTTGAATGCCATCACAGGCTCCAACCCCACCCTCCCAGAAGCTGTCTACAGATTCCAGTCTCATTTGGTGGACCACTTTCAGGCGTGGATATTTGGATACCTCCCACCACGTCGCCG
>JAKSZP010006252.1:0-16163 GCA_022478985.1 Massospora cicadina | reverse complement strand
TATGATTTTCATTAGATAGATACTTAATCAAAGTATGTTTGTCTAAGATACTAGAAAAATAATTTTATTTATATCAAACCTTTAATTACTTTGTTAGCTTAATAATTGTTGGAATCCAGGCACTGTTTGTGCTCAAAAGTGCTTTTTTGCCCTGAATTTTAACACATATAGCAGATGTCAGAGTAATAAGACTCCTGACTGCTGTTTATAATATATTGTGATCACTTTTGATCACAAGTAAATAAAATTTCAATAGTAAATATGGGTATATTAAAACTTTGGGATTAGTAAAAGAAGTTATATCTATTAATTTTATAACTCCTATTAGTTAAGCTACTTTGAGGCTAACTGTGAGATACTAGGGTATTTGTTCTAAGTAGTGGAGAGCTCAATTTGGCATATTAAGATTTGTCTTGGATTGTAGATATGAGTTTGACTTTTGGCAGGACACAATTATGGGGAATATTTTAGAGTACTCCCATCAGTCAGCCATTTTGCACATATGGCTTGTTTGGTTGATTACCTCAGGTCCTAAGATTTGATTGGCTAGAGAAATTCTTTCTTTTACAGAACCCCTTCAAGTCTTTAAAAAGGGGTGCGTTTCTCTTAGAAACTGGTACTATATTCATGCTAGTGCTTATATGGACTTAGGAGCCTACAGCTGAGGTATTTGGCAAATTATTGGGAGTAATCTTAATAATTTGGGAGAAGGTATTCCACTAAGAATTGGATAGGTGTTTCATGTTAGAATTGGGGCTATTTCTCCCCAAAATATTCATAATTACAAGTTGAACAACTGTTTTTTAATAAAAATCAGTTAAAGCTTAGTTTAATATAATACTTAAACGTTACAAAATATTATAAATCAAGAATTAGATAAATTTACTATGGCTAGCTAGGACACAAGCTTTGATTAAACATATGCTTCTCATATAGAAAACTGGTTATACATTTATTTAGTATATAATGAAAATTTAATACAAAAGTAATTAAGTCATCAGTAATAACTTAATTCATATATCTATATATGAAGCTTGAATTGTACTTTATCTTTTTTATTACTTTTTGTCTATCAATATATATATATAGTTTCCAATTTTGTGATATAGTTTTTTATAGATATATGTCAAACTTTACAATTATTTTAGCTTGTGCTTTTGATTCAACCATGCTGTCTGGGTTGCATTTTTTATCAAATATAATGGATCTGGTTGTTTGAAATTTTGAGTCAACTATTCCAATTTAGTCAGTTCTAAACCAATCCAATATGATTAGCTCAGTATCCTGAACCAAAAGATGGTTAATTTATAATCCATAACCAAGCTATTCTATTTGATTTAAGATCATAAGCTAAACAGAGTTAATTTGTTTAGGGTATAGAACTATATATACTATTTTCCCTTAATTTCATTTTTTTGCACACTAATTTCAACGTTTTGCACTTCAATTTCAATATTTCACATTTCAATTTCAACATTCTACACCTTAATAACAACATTTTACAATTCAATACAACCTTTTATAATTGAAATTAAACATCTTTAAGAGCAATTTCAATATATTTTAAATTAATTTCAACACAGATTTTGAAAAAAAATTATTTTATTATTCCTGATGAAATAGAGGCAAGCAATTATTTCCAGCTCCTTTTTCCTATTTAGAATAATTATGTATCCCTTATACCAAATTATAATCTACCAAGAGAAAACACTGATGCTGAGAAAATTGATGAGTCTGTAGCTAGAACTAAGTATATGATACAATTAATAAAGGTAAAAATGTTGAAAGTGATTATAAAATATTGAATTTCAATGAAAATTTTTGTTACCTTTTGGTAGATTAAGTTGATTCCGCCAAACTGGTTGTACAAGGTAAAACCCACTGAGCAATGAACAAATGATATGAGGATCTCTGGCCCTCAATAATCATTATTAATGTATTTAATAATGAGTCATTTCCCTGAAAATACCAATTTATTTAATAATTAACTTAATGGCTACTTCCATTATTCTTCCTACTACTCTCTTTCTTCATAAAACCTCCCCCTTCTCACTCTCACGATCAACTCTTAATCCTTGGTATTCCTTGGCAGATTCAACATGCTCCGCTTAGTAAACTCTCTATTACCTATGATCTAGGTGTTTCATTTACACATTGTGACTTAAGCAGATTTATTAAATTCGCTGTACCATTATTTCCTCAATTGAAGTTACTTTGCATTGGCATAATTAATTGCTCAATCTTGAGGCTCACCTCAACTCTCAAATATTATTTGCCAGATAGGTGACTTATCATCCAGTCATATCATTTTTTTGACTTTACCCTTTGACTGGATGATAAGGCACATATTGCTTGTATGCCCAAAGGAACTTTTCATGTACTCAGTTTATAGTCTGACCACCTGCAGGTTCTGTAATAGTGTAGGCGTCAACACCAGTATTCTCAATTATTTCAAATGGTCCAATCCATATGCTGGCAAGATTGTTCCTTCTTCCAAAACAATGTTGGTCATGGAACAGGACAAGTTCTACTACCCCAAACTGGGGGAGGCTGCTGCATCTACATTGATTGACCACCTGATCCTGAATCTTCTTGGCTATACTAATTAAATATGCTTCAGTTTGGAGTTTAACAGCATGTATGTTAAAGCAGACAAATAGCGTTGGGGCTTGACTCCACTGGTATTCTCCACACAGGAATAAAGAGATGCCAGCAACTCTGGATGACTTCCATAAAGTAGTTGTAAAGGACTCTTGCTGGTTGATGAGTGGTAGCTAATATTGTATGCAAAGACATCAGTGGATAAGGGGGTACTCCATTCCAAAGGCCAATCCTTAACAAGCTTGCAGAGAATATTAAAAAAGGTTCTGTTGACCCATTCCATCATTTCATTAGATTCAGGATGGTATGGTGTAGTCAAGACACTGCAGATTGCCATTAGTTTGTTCAACTTGGGCAGGATATGCAATTTGAGATTGGTTTCGTTGTCCATGAGGATAAATTGCGGACAACCATGTTGCTGTATGACACACTCCAGGATGAACTTGGTGGTGGTGACGGCCCCTAAATAATTTATTGCTCTTGCTTCCACCCATCTTGTCACATGGTCAATTTCTACTATTATATACTTGGAGTGGTTTGAGCCAGTTGGCAGAGGCCCCACCACATCCAGATAAACCGTATGCCATGTGAAACAAGGCTTGACTAGCTGGTAGGTGGTCTTCCTATGGAACGGTTTCTTACTTGGCACTGGTGACAACAAGCAACCGTTTTGAGAACATCATAGTGCATACTCTCTCAATAGTAATGGGGTCGCAAGAAATCCATTGTTTTCCACAACCTTCCATGACCTACTGCTCTATGAGCATCCATAATAATTGCAGGTCTAAAGGGAAGATTTTGGGAAACTCAACATTAATTTTCCAATCCGCATATAAAGTTCCCCATTGTGCACAAAGGTATGCCATTGCAGACAATCCAGCACTTTGATCACCTGTGGCAGCTCATCGCAATATTTGCACACAATTATCTTCTCATACATGTTGTTTGCCAAAGCTGCCATAATGGTGATCGTCAGTAATTAAGAAAAACAGTCCATGTTGTGGTTTTTCGCCCCTGGTCAGTGTATAATCTCAAAATCATACACTTGGAGCTTCAAGGCCCATCATGCGAGCCATCCTTCAGGTTCACAGAGATTTTCAGTCAATGCAAGAATACGTGATCCATTACCACTTTGAATTTCACCCCATGAAGGTATACCCAGAACCGTTTATACGTACATATTACCACTAAGCACTCCCACTTGATTACGGTGTAATTTTGTTCAAGACCTGTTAAGTTTTGGCTACAATATGCCACGGGATGCTCCACACTGTCATCATCCTTTTGGGATAGCAAAAACCCTATGGCGGAAAGGAAAGCATCCATTTGTACAATAAATTTCTTCTCAAAATTGGGGTATTTCAAAATGGGCGCGCTAAGCAACATGGTTTATAGAATATTGAAAGCATTTTGACATCATTCTGTCCAATTAAAGGTGGTATTATTCTTTAATAGCTCAAATAGTGGAGCCCCAATACAGATGAAGTTGGGAATAAACCGCTGGTAGTAACCAACCATCCCTAAAAACACCTGAATACTGCGCTCATCACCCAGCTGAGTCATCTTGCATATAGCTTCCACCTTTTCTGACTGAAGACTAAGCCCATTGGAGTCTACCACAAACCTAAGGTATTCCAACTGCTTTTAAAAATTGGCACTTTCAGGGCTTAATTTTGATGTTAGCTTCAGCAAGTAAGCGGAACACTTGTTCCAAGTGATTGAGATGATATATGAACATCTGCGAGATCACATTAATATTTTCAAGGTAGACTAGAACGCAAGACAGCTTCAGGTTACCCAAAATAGTGTCCATAGCCCGCTGGAACGTAGCGGTGGCGTTGCACAAACCCTGTGGCATATATGTAGGCTGGAACAACCCTTTCAAGGTGTTTATAGCGCACTTCTCTTGTTCTGCCGCTGGAAACTCAAATTTTCCAGTACCCCAATATCAAGTCCATAGTGGAGGTATTTGGCACTGCCCAGCTGATCTAAAGCATCACCAAATTTCGGAATCAGATATAAGTCTTTTTTCATAATGCCATTAAGCTTCTGGTAGTCAATTAATACTCAATTGGTGCCATCTTTCTTTTTGACAATAAGCACCAGAGATGCCCAGGGACTCTTGGATGACTCTAACATTCCCTATCCAACCAATTTATCTATATCAGCAGATACAACTTTTTCCGCCACCTTGGAGCAACGTATAGGCTTTGACTGGATAGGTGGGTGATCCCCCATGCCCAACCAATACATGATCCTGCGTGCACAACTTAAGTCATGATTGTCAGATGCAATTATGGTTTAGTACTTTTCAATCAGATCCGTCTCCCTGTAATTCTGGTCCTCCAACAGCCCAGTTAGAGCCTCACGTGGAAGCACAGTCATTATGCTAGATGAAGGTTTTAAAGGTAGCCCAAGATCTTTGTAAGGAGAGTGTCTATAACTCTCCCGTTCCCAGTGTGGTAGTGCACGGTGCACAAGGCCCACGTCAGGGAACTAGTCATTAGTACTAAAACCATTAGAGCCCAGCATAAGGTGCTGGAGCAATAACAGCTTAGGCATAGAATAGCGAGATTAATGATTAAAACGCCAAAGAAGCGGCGCAGTGCACATATTGGAAAGGGTTAAGAGACCCAGGTCGGAGGGAACCTTGGCATACAAATGGTGCACGAGTTGAGAGCTGCAAGGTCCTTGCAATGGCAAGAGGAACATGAGACATCTTTGAGAGGTTCGCGCATAGGAGCAATCGGAATATCATAAAAAATGGTAAAATAACATAAATGGGGAAAGGTTTATTTGCGAAGTTGACCAACAAGGACTGTTGGTTGGGGGAAAATGTATTTAAGCTCAGATGGGGAAATTGAGTTATGCCACAGTGGGCCCAAGCAGCGACTCACCAATAGGGCAATACTGCCATCTGAGTTTGTGGAATAGGCCAAAACTGACTTCACTCAAGTGATTGACTGAAGTTGGATTTGACCCAAGTGCGTTATTTCATAGATGGAATGGGTTTTAAATCCCCGTTCCTTGACTAACCAAACTGAACCATCCGCCTTTATTTGGTAGATAGTTCGTTTTAACGCTTGGCCTGTCATCAGGGGCTGGGCACTCAGCACCCCATTAGGACCAACATAGGCATATTTTGCCCTTACCCAGCGCTGATCTAGGGTGTGCTTCAGGTCTGGTAGGCCCTGTAGCTTCACCCTTTGGACCTCCAGGCGCCCAGCCTTATCTTTGGGGTTGATCCCCACTATTATGTCATGTGTGCATGACATTACCCTCTCCTCCTGATGGGGCTCAACCCCCTCCAGGGGCTTGCGCCAGGGAAAATTTCTTGTGGTCAGGGGCCAACTTCATGGCAGCAACGGTCAGTTTTGGTTGGGATCCAGCAGACTGGGGAAAACGCTGGTGGAAGGCGTCAATCAAGTCATGGGCATGCACACAGTTGCGCGCTGGAACCCAACATTTCTCTGCAGCGCCAAAGCCCTTCCAGGATAGCAGGTACTCCAGTCTTCTTTTAACGCGACGGGAGGCAACTTTTTCTTCCACCTCCCACTCAGGTGCCCCATCCACGAGATAGGCCTCAGGAGTCTCTGGTGAGGGCCCTCAAACAACGTAAGTTTGCTCTTGTGATACACTGAGAAGATCCAAAATGAGGGGGGAAGATCCAGCTGGTATGAGGCATGGCCCACCTTTCTAACAACGCGGTAAGGTCCAATCCTCTTAGGGCCTAGCTTCTTGCTTGGCTGCTTGATAGGGATGTTATGAGCATCAAGCATCATGAGATCCCCTTCTTTGTATGCCAGACCCACTCAGCACTTCCCATCAGCGTTCTCCTTATACACCTGCATTGCCGCCTCTAAGCTTGTGGAAACCCCCTGGTGGACCTTCTTGATTGTCTTAGCAAAGTCCACCAACGCTTCAACCTTAGACCCACATCTGGGCTCCATGTTAAAGGCGGGGTTATAGCCATGGTTGGCGAAAAATGGGGAATGACCAATCAAGGATTGCAAGGAATTATTGTAACTAAACTGGGCCATTGGTAGGTGAGACGCCCAATTGGAATGGTCTGCGGCGGTGTAACACCGCAGGAACTGCTCCAAGCACTGGTTCACTCATTCAGTCTGCCCATCTTATTGTGGGTGATAGGCAGTCGAACAGCAAGGGAAAATATGGAGAGTCTTACACAACTCTTCCCAAAAGACAGAGGTAAACTGGGGTCCCCAGGCACTGATAATCTCTTGGGGAACTCAATGGAGCGCAAACACATGCATGACGAAAAGCTTGTCCATCACAGCCGTGGTTATTGTAGTGCTGCACGGAATAAAGTGGGCGAACTTTGTAAACCAGTCCACCACCACCATGATGGCATCGTAACCATCTTAGACAGGTAGTTCTACAATAAAGTCCACCAATAGGGAAGTCCAGGGCCCTTCAGCTTTCTGGATAGGTACCAACAACCCCGCTAAAGATTGACAATTTGGCTTCATTTAATTGCAGACTAAACATTCCTTACAGTACCACCCTACCTGAGCAGGCAAGCCCTTCCAATTGTATGTGCGCCGTATTAACTCTAATGTCTTTACTTTCCCAGGATGACCAATGGTGAGTCCATCATGATGGTCCCGGATGATTTCCAGGCGAAATGGTCCAGCAGGAACCCATAGGCGCCTCTGGAACCACACCATCTCATCCTTCATGTGATAGCCCCTGGAGAGATCCTCTTGATTCAACTTGCACTTAGCAATTAAAGTAGTATATTCCACTGCCAGTGGCTGAGAAAGGACTACCTTCCTGAACATACTATATTCCTCCGCGTTTTCCAGAGATACAATTGTGGGCCCGTTGGCCAGAGGAGAGGGTCAGTGAGACAGAAGTTTACTTGGAGGAATCATCACCTGGGTGTTGTGAACTTCCACCTCCTTGGGATCAGGCGCTAAAGCAGGGTTGTGGCTCAAGGCATCCGCCAAACCATTATCCTTGCCCTTGGTGAACTCATATGAATGCAAATTGGGCAAGGGTCTCATGCCAACTGGTCTGCCAGGGGTCAAGACATGAGGAGCGCGGTAGTACAGCAAGGCACGGTGGTCTGTACGTACCCAGAAAGGTTGGTATGGGCCATGCAAGTAGTGACGCCAATATGTCAGCGCCTCCACCACTGCTAGTAACTCCTTATCAAAAACAGCGTAATTCAACTCAGGCAGAGACATCTTCCTAGAAAAATATCCCACTGGATGCTCTATCCCATCTTCGCCTACTTGTAACAGGGCGGCCGCTATGGCAAAGTTGGAGGCATCAGTTGACACAATGAACTCCTTTGCAGGGTCGACATGGAGAAGAACAGTCGTGGACAACAGGGTGCACTTCACTGCTTGAAAAGCATTCTCCAAAGTAGGGGACCACTGAAGCACCTTGGCGCCGCTAGCCTTGTATAGGGGAGCCACCACCTCAGACAGATTAGGAGTGAACTTCTTGAGGAACGTGCACGTCCCCAAAAAGCTCCTTAATTCCTTAACTGAGGTGGGGGTAAGCCACTCACAAATCGTCTTCTCCTTGTCTGGAGTTATCATGTGTCCTTGGTCAAACACGATGTTGCCCATAAATGTGACCTGGGACTTAAAGAACTTGCACTTTGATATTTTCAACGTAAGTCTGACTGCCTTTAACCGCTCCACCACTTGCCTAAGGTGAACTGCATGGGACTCCTGATCAGGGGAAAACACCAGGATATCATCCATGTAGGCTACCGCGCATACCCCTAACAGGTTCCCCAACGCTGCATCAATGCGGCGTTGAAAGATAGAAGGTGCATTCTTAAGCCCAAAGGGCATGACCCAAAACTGGAAGATCCCTTTTCTGGTATGGAATGCGGTCAACCACTCTTGTCCCTTTTTAATCTGAATATGATTGAAAGCGTTGAGTCAATCCAGCTTGAAGAAGACCTTCGCCTTCTCCACATAGCGTGCAATCTGGAAATCCAAAGGGATGGGATAGAGGTCTGGTACAGTAACGTTGTTATGGTTACCATAGTCTACGCAGGGGCGTAAGGTACCATCAGACTTCTCCACAAAGAGTAGGGGGGAGCATACAGGGAAGGTACGCTGAAAAATAGCACCCTTGGCTAACTGTTCTTTTACCCACACATCCATCGCCTCCTCCTCCTGGACAGTCAATGGGTAAATAGGGGAAGAGATACACACCAGATCCACTTTGAGCTTGAAGTCACAATCAAACTCAGAGTGCTCAGGGAGTGCGTTGGAAGATGCTGCATCAAAAGAGGATTCCAAACCCTCCAAGCAAGAAGGTATAGGAATTTCCTCTAAGGGCTTCTGCATTGAGGCAAGGCGACAAGGGATACGGTGGGGCCAATGGGGCAAGTTGCCCGGGGCGTTTTCTTCAGACAAAGGCACAACAAATGTGCAACCATTCTTCATGGTGAGGGACAAAGTATTCTCTTTTAGGTTAGTTCTAACGTCAAACTTCCGCCACCACTCCACACCCAAAATGATAGGAAACAGGAGGTTTTTGATTGCACTGAAGTGATCAGACAATTGGTACTTGCCAACCTGATAGTCCATTTTCCCAATGATCTTCATAGTGGGAATACCTTGGGACGCCCCTCCTCTAAACACATCACCTGACAAGTAACTCAGTCCAAGGTAGTCGGCTAATTAATGGTCCATATAGTTTCCAGAGGCGCCAGTATCCGCCAAAATTAGTAGTGGTGAGCTTCCCCAAAAAGAGAGGGAGAGGGTGGCAGTCAACAGAAAATACCCGGAATGGTCTTTATTTATGGAAGACAATGACAGCACTTTACAAAAAATCTTATCATCTGGCTCAAGCATACACAGAAAATTGGTTTTGGAATTAAAAAAAGGGGTGGGATATTTGGCCACTCTTACTACTGAGGCCACATACCCCACCATGCCTTATGCAGGTGCATATACTTGATTATATTTTAAACGAAGTTCCTTCTCCACCTCCTGAGTTCGCCGGATCATGGTAGAGGTCAACTGTGGGTTCTTAGGGGTAATCTGATACACCAGAATAGGGTCCTCATCCAAGCCATATGAACAAATAAAAGGTTCAGAGATAGAGTCCAAGGTTTTGTTATAAAACGTGCTTTTAGACGTAAACCCTATCTCTGGAACCGCAATGGAATGCTCAATGTTATCCAAGGCCAACACCACCAGGCCCATCTGTGCCAATTCTGCCGGCATCATCTGAACGTGCTGGTGAGGGAAAATTTGTTTATTGGAATGAACTTTAATAAATTTGGCAGAAAGTTGGGGAATCATGACTTTTGGACATTGAAGTGTCTGAATCCACCAGGTACAAACATGAAGGGTGGATACTTTCCAGTTGGAGGCAGCAAAAATAACTCCAAGTTGCTCCAACCTTCAGGAAAATGAGGAAACAGCGGTGCGACTAACAACAGCTGGAGCCCACAGCTGACGGCCACTCTTTCCAAATTGGAAAAGTTCCACATGGAAAAAGTTCGTGCACATAAGAAAAAGAGGTTGCTCAACTAATGTAAGGAGAGTGTCTATAACTCTCCCATTCTCAGTGTGGTAGTGCACGGCGCACAAGGCCCACATCAGGGAACTAGTCATTAGTGCCAAAACCATTAGAGCTCAGCAGAAGGTGCTGGAGCAATAACAGCTTAGGCAGAGAAAAGCGAGATTTATAATAAAAATTCCAATAGAAGTGGCGCGGTGCACATATTGGAAAGGGTTAAGCAACCCAAGTTGGAGGAAACCTGGGCAAACAAATGGTGCATGAGTTGAGAGCTGCAAGGTCCTTGCAATGGCAAGGGTAACATAACGTGAGACCTCCTCAAAGAGGTTTGTGCACAGGATCAATCAGAATATCATAAAAAAATGGCAAAATAATGTAAATGTGGAAAGGTTTATCTGCAAAGTCAACCAACAAGGACTGTTGGTTGGGGTAAAACGTATTTAAGCTCAGATGGGGAAATTGGGGTTATGCTGCATTGGGCCCAAGCAGTGACTCACCAATAGGGCAATACTGCCATCTGAGTTTGTGGAATAAGCCAAAACTGACTTCACTCGAGTGATTGACTGAAGTTGGATTTGACCTGAGCGCATTATTTCATAGATAGAACAGGTTTCAGGTCCCCATTCCTCAACTAACCAAACTGAACCATATACCTTTATTTGGTAGATAGTTCGTTTTTAACGCTTGGCCCATCGTCAGGGGCTTGGCACTTGGCACCCCACTAGGACCAACCTAGGCATATTTTGCCCTTACCCAGCGCTGATCTAGGGTGTGCTTCAGTTTTGGGAGGCCCTGTAGCTTCACCCTTTGGGCCTCCAGGCGCCAAGCCTTATCTTTGGGGTTGATCCCCACTATTATGTCATGTGTGCATGACAATCTTCCCATTAACCAAAGTCATGTATCTGGTGAACCTCATTTGTAGGAATCAGGTACATATAAGCCACCACTTGATGCCACTGAACCTTTATAGACTCCTTCTGCAGTTTTGCTATCAACACCTTCACTTCCCCCTGCCCTGATAACAGGAGCCCAGGAGCTACATGGGGTTTGAGACGTGATTGCTGGTAGGGCCCCATAATCTTACCATATAGGCCTTCCAGGATTTCTAGTTCAATCTCCATTTCTATTATGACCTGATGCCCAGAAGGTATGCTTAATGCACTCACCACTTGCAGCAGAATACCATTGTACTCATAAATCTGTGTAGGAAGCGCTCAGGCCCTCCGCTTCATCTGCCAATACATATAGGTATCTCCCTATCACTATAATTGAGAATAATTTGAATGGAGCATATTGGGTCTTCTGGGATTTCGCTAGAAGTAAAATAGATGGGAATCTGTTGTCCTAGGATACTGATGGTTTCATCCGTCATATTGACCAAAGCCCTGAAGTGCCGCATAAATGAAGCACCAATCAACATGTCATATTTATTAGGCAATACCACCGCTGGAGTGGATGCACTGACCAACCCAAACCTCAAAGGCAATGCGCATATGCGCCTTCTGACAGTGCTCTGTGACCCTGCGATCTCATACACTACTTTGTAGTCTACACTATATTTCAACAGAAGCTTAACTACAAGCTTGGTGGATATTATATTGATGGGAGCCCTAGTATCAATAATCGCCCAAATTTTGGTATTTTGTACAAAAATGTCACTTTATGTACACTTAAAATAAGAAGAACCATTGGCGTTTGATATATAAACATCCAAGGGCTTTTGGTTATCCAGAAAAGTGAGAATTCTGGCACTGACATGAGGATACTCCTGAGCAATTTTCTCTACTAGAATCACCACTTCCACCCCCTCCAGAGTGGTAACATAGGTTAAAGGTTCACCGCTGACTGTACCATTCCACTCAAAGATCTGCCAGGCATATGGCTTTTGCACATCCTGGAAGAACTCCATGCCCACATTATTAGGGTCTCTCCTTCAACTTGAGGCCAATATATCAAAGGGAATCTATTGATATAATAATTTGTTGAGGTGAGTACTGGGAATGGCACAAAGTGACTCATGAGAATCATCAGGGAGAAAGAGGGTTGAATCAGTGTAAGTAGAGCATCTCATCTCTATTCCGTTCAACCTTTCCTTGTTTATTCAGTGCAACTGGTACTGCATTAACATTCATTTTGCTGGGACAGCTAGCTACATAATGGCCTTGTTGGCCACACAAGAAACAAGCACTTGTAAATGGCACTCATCTCTGAATCACACTCAGATTCAGGTCTGAATTTAATAGATGGATTGTAATTCAGCTGAGGACAAGCTGGTTGATAATGGGGGTGGAAAGGACTTGTTAAAGCATTAAGGGGTCAAGTGTTTCCCAATGGATTAGAACTAATTCATTGTTGTTCCTATACCCGTGGGGATTTGGTAGTGACTGCAGGGGCTTTCTGTTCCACATTAAGAGCACTAAAAGTGACAGATAGACAGCATAAATGACTGACAATTATTAGTAGCTCTGCATCATCTTAAAGAATGTACAACATAGCATTATACATTTCTTTACATTGCTTGACAGCTGCTGTCATCACTATGCCCACCTCCTCATTAGATAAGATATTTACTCCCAACAACACATAAGCCTCAGCCATGAACTGCTCTGCAAACTCCATCAAGGATTCATTCTTTTGTAAAGATATTGTCAAAAACTCTGCCTTGCATTGAGACATTTTTGCCCTGCCCCAAATAGATGGATTGCAGTTTCCTTCACCTCTTGATACACTATGATACTACTCTTAAGGTAACATGTGACCTGATCAGCACTTGCAATGTCCAAAGTGGATAACAACAGTTTAGCTTTCCACTGATTGGAAGCCCCCTCTATGTTGAATTCAAACAGCTTGAAAAACCTGTGTATGACTCTGTCATGATGAAATGGGGGCAGCTTGTCACTGAAGACCTCCTCCTCCCTAACAACCTCATTTAAAATTACACTCTGCACAGTATTGCTGCTTGGTAGTGTCACCCACAAGGTTGACAAGTTGGTTGGTTTGGCTACCCACCAGGTGCAATTGGTGAAAAGCCCTGGTGAGATGATTGTTTATATTTTTATTTTCATGTGAAAGCATTTTTCAAGCCTGGAGTAGTGTATCTACGGCAAGCTTCAGTTCCGCATATTGTGACAACTCAATAAACTGGGGCAGTACCTCATCAAGGGGAACAGTTGCACCAAAGAGTGGAAAATATGAAGTTGTTTAATAAGTTGATCAATGGACCCCCTTTATTTAACGCCACTGTTAATTTTTGGTGGATTAGGTTAATTCTGCCAAACTGGTTGCACAGGGTAAAACCCACTGAGCAATGGATGAGCAATATGAGGATTGCTGGCCCTCAATAATTAATAATTATAGAGTATTTAATATGGAGCTATTGCACCGACCATATCAATTTATGTAACAATCAACTTAACAGCTACTTCCGTTACTCTTCCTACTATTCTCTTTTTTTGTAAAACCTCCCCATTCTCACTCTCATACTCAACTCTTAATCCTCAGTATTCCTCGGCAGATTCAACAGGTTCCACTTAGTAAACTCTCTATCTGCTACAATCTAGGGGTTTCATTTGCATATTGTGACTTTGGCAGAATTTCCAAAATTTGCCATACCTTTATTTCTTTAATCAAATTCACTTTGTATTAATATAATCAATTGCTTAATCTTGGGGCTCACCTCGACTCCCAAATACGATCCGCCAGATAGGTGACTTATCATCCAGGCTTATCAACTTTGTGACAATGTTAAAAATTAAAGTGTAAAATGTTGGAATTAAAATGCAAAATGTTGAAATTGAAGGAAAAATGGTATCTTTACTTGTCTAGTTCTAAGTTTAGACTGACATGAATTGATTTGGCTTGAAATTTTGGGAAAGTCAAATTAAAATATCTGTCAGTCTAAACAAGCCACAAAAATATCTAATCAAATTGAAAAGACTTACAATTGCAAGTTTCACAGGTTCTAACAGTCGAAGCTAGACTTAAATTTTAGATCAATTAACTTGAGCAAACTGAGCTGATTAAGTTTGTTGGGCTGCTGGCAAACATTTTATATTTTCATTGGATCACTGATTAATGGATAATGGCAAACAAACTGATAAAAATTCTCCAGGGAAAAAGAGATAAAATCATTATATTTTGCCAATGCGTGTGATTCAAAAGAAAAGTTAGAACATGGGTTGAAAAATCAAAATAAAAGTCAAACACTAAGTAAACTATTAATTATTAAATAAGTAGAAGGCAAAAGCCTAAGTCAATATGACATTTAAAAAGATAACCTTCAATATACAGCAACAAAACCTAAATCTTTGATTTATTAAACTAAGCAGCTAAATGCAACTTGACCTTAAGAAATAACTATACATAATAAAATAAGTACTTGGTATTCAGGATTTTTGGTTGGTGCGTTTTAAGTTTTGGATGGTCGCGTGAAGCTTATTGTAACGCTGAACCAATTCTTGATTAGCCAGGGTTGCTTTTGCATCAATGAGGTGAGACGCCTCTTGTAAAATTGTTTGTCTCTCAGCTGGGGAGATGGTAGTTGAGAGGCGAGACTGAATCCTTAATAGAGCACTCTTCCTTTTTAGCACCTCCTGATGCAATTGCGTGTAATTTCTATAGAGTTTATCAAAGTTTGTAGATTGAGCTGGAACTTTAGGGTTCAACGGTGACGGGGTAGTGGTTGTCAGCACTGGAGCCTTTTCAAGAAAAGAAGAACGGGGGAGAGTAAGCCCACATAATTTCCTTGTAGTAGCATGCTTCTTTTGCAGAAGAGCTGCAGGCTTGATAGGCTGGGAAAGTCTGGATTCGATTGACAACACAGACTGGGCTGGTGTATTTTGGTTAAAAGCGCGACGCAGGACACCTGTCATGGTGGTTGAGGATTTTGGTCGATAAGGCGCAGGCGTTCTTGGCTTGAGAACGCTAGATGGATGTGAGATTGCTGATTGCTTGAGCGGTAAAGACTTTTTTGGTGGTTGGCGTGTCTCTCCAGAATTCATATTTGATGGAGATCTTTTTGGTCGTATTTGCGTCTGAGCCTGAGTGAGGGAGCTCTGAATGGGCAGCCTAGAAGTCCTTCTGCCCACACTTAGCCTAGAAGCTGGCTTGCCGAAGGCCTGAGCTGCAAGTCCATCATTGGACTGGCGATAAATATAAGTTCCAGAACCGGGTTCTATTTTAAAAATATGAGAGTCCTCTCCTGCCGTCAAAATGCCTTTTAGAAAGTTAATATGTGCCTCTGTTTGCCCTTCTTTAAGTTTCTTAAAAAGCAACTTAGGCGCCCTAAAATGAAAAACATGGGGATTCTTGTTGGATGCTGATGGCTCAAGAATAATTTTTCTTCCATTAAATTCCATTTTATCTCGCCTAATTGTAGAAGTAATTGAGCTCAAATATCTGTATGAATACTTAAATATAAAATTTAAAAGTTTTAAAAACTAAATAGATTACCAACATCAATAATGGGTATAGGTTCTTGCATACCGATTGCATAAACATCGTCAGAAAAAACTCGATATAAAGCAGTATGGCTAGCATAATGAAGTTTTCTAAACGTGGCTTCAACCTGTATACAAACTGAAATCTGACCGTTAAAAATATCTAAAATTTCACGCTCGATATGTAAATTTAAAAGCGAATGCTTGCACAAATAAAAACAAATCTTAGTAAGCTAAGTTGAGTTAAGACACTTTTAAAAGTGCCAAGGAATCGTTGAGCAAGCTCGGTGCGTAGGCAAAGTAAAAAAGCCGCGAATCTTTAGCATTGTCAAGTAAAATTTTTAAAATGTTGACAGAATCAGCAAGCTAACTACTGCAAAGCCGAAAAACATGAGTAGATTAAACGCGCATAGGTTATTTACCAAAACCTGATATTAGTACTAGATAGTCCGCCTGGCATTCTTAATTGGTACAGAAAAGAGTGTATTATCAAAAATAGAAAGGATTGTGGAAATTACCTACTAGAATAAAGAAAGACAAATTCAATAGTCTACAAAGGCAGAAAAGAATAATTAAAAGGCTATATTTAATAAAAATTCAAAAAAT
>JAKSZP010006251.1:0-16218 GCA_022478985.1 Massospora cicadina | reverse complement strand
TGAGTACCCTGGGGTGCCTAATTTAATATTTGTTAGTTATTCTCTTAGTTTCACATATATTTGGTAATGTCTGTCCCCTGGTCAGCTTACCTTGGTTAAATAAGTTGGCAGGGGGAGCCTGCCATTCTGGGGCGTTCCTCACTAAAGCATCTAATATGGATTGAAGTAATGATATTTTAACTACGTCTGCAAGCAGTATAGTTTTGGATCAGACACAAAATCTATTTAATTACACCTTCAAAGGTCACCCAGACTGATGAGAACTAAGAACTCATATAAGTTCTGATAGGATATGTCCAGATGATGCTGCTCCAAGCTAGTCTTAAACCCTCCTCAGTTTACCACAAAAACAACTGTGCATGGAATTTTACAAAAACTTAGAATTCCACCCCAGGAGACAGATGAGAAAAATCCATATCATGGGAGGGTAGACAAAAACAACTGAAATTTTGAATGAAGCTTTTAAAACAATGGAAGCAACCGCCTGTGGGATTTCAGAATAAATTTCTGAGATCAGTTTTGGAATCACATAACAGGATTGCGCAGGGTCTAAAGCCACCAGTTACAAGGTGGAAGGGTGGTGAATTCCCATTTTATATTAGCGAGAATAGCGCCAAAATGCACTACAAATATACCAAACAAGAAACTGTGGTGAGCAACTAAGACCCTGACAAATGGCTAGCGCACTTAGTTCACACTCAAAAAGATCCTATCATGGATAATTTTCATGCACGTGTAGTAAAAAGGTTAGTTGACTAAAGTCAGGAGAGTGTCTGTAACTCTCTCATTTTCTGGAGAGGTGGTGCAGAATTCACAGTCACACAACCATGGAACTAGTTGCTAGAAGCAAGGGGATATGGTATCTTAAAAGGTGCCAGTGCACAGGAGATCCAAGGACATGGTGTATAATATTGTATAATGAACTAAGTATCCTAAAAACCCCTTGACTTGATTAGACCCCAATGAGGAGTTCATTACCAGGTTTAAATCGATGTCAGGGTGCTTGAGTGCCTCAATCTGGAGTGGATCAGGATTTTCCAGGTGTGCACCAGAGTTTAAAGTTATCTTAGACAAAATATAATGACCTTTATTGTTGGAAACCTCTTCAAGGAGTCTGCAAAGAGTTAAAACCAAGGAATTATTTATTAAATTAAAATGAACGCAGCTTTATTAAAACCAGCTGACCAACAAAAAAGTTTGATCATGAGATAATAATTATAAGAAATTTGGTAAAAAATATTTTATTGGGCGATGAACTGAACCCAATCCAACCAATAATTGTACACCATCATCCTTTGTGTTACTATAGTTTAAGTATGCACAAACTTGATTAATTGACTGCAATTGGATTTTGCCAGATTTGGTAACATAGTAAACTGAACGTGCTTTAAAGCCCCATTTTCCTAACATATGTAGTGTACTGTCTTCATTTCAAATAACTTGTGCACTTAAGGGATGAGGCTGTAAAGCCCCATTTCCATCATGAGCACCCCCTGAACCAACTTGAGCATATTTTGTCCTTACCCAGCGTTGGTCCAGGGTGTTGAAATTCAGAGGATTTGGATTCCCACTGGTGCTTTGCACCCTGAATTTCAACAATTTTTGCAGGAGAAGTTTCGCTCTCTACTTCTGAATTAAAAAAATTAGGGGGCTTTTTTATACTACCATTGTTTAAAAAATGAAACTTTAATTACAATAAATGGTTGATTTTAGTAAATGTTTTATTAACTTGTGGTGAAGTGGATCAAGAGTAAACCTTATTATGATCTTGTTGCTTAGTATTTAAAATAACTCGAGGCCCAAAGCAAGATAGATGTAAATTAATTTATTGGCTTTGAGCCTATATAGGAAATAAGGGCGTTCAACCTATTGGAGCTCTCAAATCTCACCTCACTTTAAAGGAATGGCCAATGGAGTGCCAAGAATAGGTAGGACAAGTCCATGAGGTAAAGTTTTGATATATTTGAGCCAATAATCATGGGGAAATAGTTGCACCTTGTGAGACCCTTCAAAGCTATAAAAGGGGGTGGTCTCCGCTTAGATGTTTAAATAAATTAAAGGTGGTCTTAAGACGAACCTCCAATAAACTCTCTTGATTTTTCCACATAGTTGGTGCAATTTAACTACCCAAACTCGTGTTATTTGGCCAAGAAGCATTTACAAACTTTTACCCCAATTGAGGGTTTCACCAATAGTTAGCCGGGGACTTTTAGCCAATATTATCATTATTAATATCTGAAACACTCTTCTCAGAATATTGGACTTGTAATTTTCTGAAACAGGGTGTGCTTCAGGTCATGCAGGTTCATCAGCTTATTTCTCTTGCCTCTTCACGCTTTGTTTTATTTTTACAATATGTACCAACTATCAGGTCATTTAACCACGACTGACAAGGTGTTAATCTACCATATATGAGAAAGCCATCCTGAAAAAGTTGCAAGCCATCTGGACTACCCTGCAACCTTTTTGGCCAAGATAGGAGTCAAGTATTCTATAAATGATAATGACACCATTATATTTTTTGACAGAATACACACCCAACACCTTAGGTTCTTCCCCAGTCTTGTCTAGGGAGAGGAAATGTCTAGGGAACTACTTAAATATATTAGATAATAATCAATCGCCCTCTATAAGGTACCTCTCCTATCTGGGCAAGGCTGACATGAGTGGATTTTGAGATCACAGATATTATCCACCAGATCAAGAAGATAAGTGTTGAAATTAAATTGATTAATTACATAGCAGAGCATACTTGAATTGGAGAGGTTCATTACTTGTGTAAAAAACCTTATTTTCTGTGATATTGTGTCAGTTAATTGCATACCAAAACTTAATTTCAATGATTGCAACAATTACCATAACTTAAAAACCATGTGCGAGCAGTGATTCCAGAATCTCAGAAGGGTGGTTGTTCCACTCCCACAATTAACTACCCTCTTATAAGTACAGGGAATGTAGGAGGATTATTAGTTAAGTTATTTTGTTTAGAGACTTTGCGGCCAATAAAATATATCTGTAGGATACAATTACTATCTAGTTGTTTAACAAGTAGCTATTAATTCTGAACTAAAATTGTAACCTTCAAGTATATTCCTTCCTTTTCTTCTTTATTAAAGATTAACTGTTGGCAATAACACTACAGTATAACCACCAGTTCCTGTATTTGGAAGCATCTAGTGTCCCTTTCATAATGGCTCCAAAGCCTTGGTTATGCTAGCTCACAATTTGCTGCCCCAACCAAGTCAATGATATACCAGTCACTGACACTGCCAGTGTCTGGCCACTACAAGATTTGAACTAAAATGTCAATATGCAGATAAGAGACATGCTCTCCTTTTTAAAAAACAATGGCTTAAAATTGCCACTAAGTTGGGAAATGTCACACAAGATTATTTGATATCTGCCACTTAAAGATTTTTAAATGTTGAAAAAAATGATGATTCCATAGACTATGAATTTCAACCCCTTTAATACTTTCAGGGCTAAATAATTTACAATTGTATGATGATGGAGTAATACCATCAAAAAGGCCTAAGATGAAGTAATGACTGGAAAAATATACAAACCAATACCCTGATGGAAGAAAACAAACTTAAATTTGAATATTACCTGAAAAGGTAACCAAGTAATATCAAATGTCCGTTAAAACCCTAAAATAAGACTCATCATAGCTGCATTATTGTATAAATTTGACCCAACCAAACATATTACTAAATTATGAGAAGAATCAATAATAAATGGTATTGCAGCCTCAAACCCAGAAATTAGTATTAAACAAGGGACCACCAAACATCCTAGTTCAGGGATATCCACCATGAGACGGAGATTGCAGATACAAGCAATAAGCCAAATGGATTCCACCACCAAGGAAGAGATCAGAAAGAAACTTATATGGGGTTTGTACAAACACTACATTTTTTACAAAACCCTATTCCCATTTTATCATCAATTTCCATTTATGTTAAATGTGAAACTATGAAGAACTATAATAATGCTTCATTTTTTATCTAATAAAAGCTTTTACCAGAGAAAGCCAGGTTTATCCTTTGTTATCACTTATATTTGAGTTAGAAATAAGGTTACAGTATCTAGTCTGGGATCTTTGAAATAGGACACTTATGAGGAAGGATGCCTTGGTTGCTGGTAGCGTCAATGAGAGATTAATTGATGTTATTGTTGAACATTATGCTAGATTAAAATACTTGAGATATATAAAGAGTGAAAAAAGATACTGCTAGTAGGGCAATGAGAAGTTTAACCAGCAATTGATGTTACAACGGGTATTGTAAATCTGAGGGAGATACCCCTCCATTTGGATTGGGAGTGTTCCATCTCCCATCCAAACATGGGCCAAGAAGGCTGGCAGCCCCCCTCGTTTCCCAGGGTGACCTTGCTTATTTGGCGGATGAGCGGTGGGTAATGGCGTACCATTTGAGGATTCTGCCCCCAACCCCAGTTCTTACATACAAAGAATTAATGGGGTGAATTAAGGGAATATGTAGTGAGTTGGCAATGAATCAGCACCCACTTGGGGCAAAGTCCAAGTACAATTAATAGTGGCAAATCTTTGATGTTAATAATTGACAATTACAAAATATTTGCAACAAATCCTGACAGGCGTGCATTTTTGGTAACTAAAGTTTCTAGTGTCAAATCCTCGGCAAAACTCATCAATGGCATCAGGCCATTAGGAAATGTTGTTGAAGGTTCAAAAACCATTCCAGAAATATTGGTAACAAAGCCCAACGAGCATGTACCTTCTATGAAGAATGATCCTAATGCTGAATTATTGGAGGAACTCGCCAAAGGCATTGGGCCATTGGGAAATGCTGGTGCCAGTTTGAAACCCTTTCCAGAAATAACAAAACTCCCATACAACTGTTCTCGTTTGGTCCAACTGATATCAGAGCATCTGTATGTAGGTGAGTTGGGCGTTGAAACCTGTTCCTCACCTCATGAGACCACCACTACATGGGGCGGCCTTGGGAGAGTCATGCTGTGTATCAGGTGAAATGACATTGCTCTAGCCATTAAAACCAAAAAATCAGAGATTTGGACGTCCTTGGATGAACCAACTGTGACTTGGCCTACCACTGACAATTTTAAGTTGGTTTGATTAATTCATTTTCCCCCTCACTCAAAGTTCACCAAGTTAGGCGAATCTTGAGGACCTTAATCCTGAGCTTTCTAAGCTTTTCCCTAAATCAATCGTCTATTTATGCAGTTGTAACGCACTGAGAAAATTGATGGTTGATCTATCTTAAGTTTCAAAAAAATGTATCCCAAATTTATTTTTTTTCTATGACAAAATTAAAACCCCCAATTCCAGATTTTTTTTCCCCAGCTCCCAAACCTAAGGGCCCTGGGGCCATGATATCCTGGTTTGTTGCCAAATTGTTGTTTACATTTTGGGCATATTGACACTCGCTGTCAAACTCTCTCCCAGCACATTAATATCATTCAAGCAGCAGTGCCTCTGGCATTTGAGCTTGCCATTTGGGTGTTTGGGCATCCAGACTGGCAGGCCAGTATAAACTTTAATTGCCAGTTTCATGATATAATTAGCCACCCATTGTTGTAACGGACGAGTTTGTCTCATTCATTACATTCCAACTTGGATTCAGATTTTCTGAATCTGAGTCAGATCACTTTTAAAACATTTTTGGTTTGGTCGTTTCATACATTGGCTTGTGCCTCACCTGAGCTGTTAATTAGGCTTGTACGAGCCTAATTGATGGCTCAGGTGAGGTCCCCAATGCACTCCCTTATAAGGCATACATGCCCATTTCTGAAGCTCACTTTGAAAATTCTATGAGAACACTAACATTCCCTTCCTGGGGAGCATTGTCAGTTGCTCCCAGACGAGCTCCAGTCAGCGGGCGCCATGGTTTTTATGTTCCAAAATAAAAATATAAGGATGTTTCAAAGTTTTCATACCTCACATACCTGTGGTCTTTTTTGGGCATTTCTGTTTGAAGAGCTTTCGCGTGGTTGGGTAGGACCAACCACACAGAGGACTTACATAGCCCACCAATGAGAGGTGAATTTTTGGCTGCTTTTCAGTGCCCCAAATCTCTCCCTACTCAGTTAGGCCGTTTTGGTTGCTTGTCAGTGCACTAAAACAATATGTAAAACTATATGGCGGACGGAACTGGAGTGTTTCCATTAATAACATTATTTCTGAAGCCAACTTTTTCTCTTTGCTGCTGATCCCCAGTTTGAACCAACCTCAGTGGCCACTTGGTCCCAGTTGTTGAGGAACCAGCACCTGTGGGAGCCAGTAGACTGATGGCCAACCCAGGACTTGAAGTGACCATCAGTTCAATTTCCCAATGGGGCCTCCCACTCACCAGGGATTGGTAGCATTGAGGGGGTTTTGTCCCAGCAGGGCTCCCTCACCCCTCAGATGGCCCACCCGGAAAGGGGTCAGATGTCCAGCCATGCTGGACCGCGTGCCTCTCTTGCACTTCCTTGGCAAAAGTGCCTTCCCAGTTGGGATGGGAAGGCCATTGCCAACAGGGGCCTGGGAGGGGGTGCAACACAGCCACGTGCTGGGTGTGCCTCCTCGTGCCAGATGGGCTGATTCTGGCAGCTCAATGGTAATTTGATCCTGCCATTTGTGTTTCTTCAAGGGGCTCAGAGTTTATCTGGGCTAATTTTCCTGAAGCTTGAGGTAACTCGCCCCAGGAAGCCCTCATCGTGGCGGCCTTCTGCTGAGGGGCCCCTCTTTGGGGAGGGGTTTTCCTCTAAGCAGGGGGTGATGTAACAGACGAGTTCATCTCATTTATTACATTCCAACTTGGATTCAGATTTTCTGAATCTGAGTCAGATTGCTTTTAAAACATTTTATGGTTTGGTCATTTTGGAAATTGGGTTGTGCCTCACCCAAGCTATATATTAGGCTTGTGTGAGCCTAATTGATGGCACAGGTGAGGTCCTCAATGCACTCCCTTATAAGGCATACATGCCCATTTCTGAAGCTCACTTTGGAAATTCTATGAGGACCCTAGCATTCCCTTCCTGGGGAGCATTGTCAGTTGCTCCCAGATGAGCTCCGGTCAGCGGGCGCCTTGGTTTTTATGTTCCAAAATAAAAATATAAGAATGTTTTGGGGTTCACATACCTCACATACCTGTGATCTTTTTTGGGCGTTTCTGATTTTGAAGAGCTTTTGCGTGGTTGGGTAGGACCAACCACACAGAGGACTTACATAGCCCACCAATGAGAGGTGAATTTTTTGCTGCTTGTCAGTGCCCCAAATCTCTCCCTACTCAGGTAAGCCGTTTTGGATGCTTGTTGGTGCACTAAAACAATATGTAAAACTATATGGCGGATGGAACTGGGGTGTTTTCATTTGTTAAAATTGTTTTCCACCATTTCTGCCCTCCTCATTGAGATGGGTGCAGAAGTGGTCATCTTTTACCAGAAACATGTACAATTGGTATCCTGCCATATGTTGTCTGTTTGGCCAATACCCATTTTTTTCTGCTTTTATCTAAGGGTTTTAAAGGAATTTCACTTTGGTTGCACTGCCCCAGTGCCCTCAACTTTTTTCTTGGTCCACCCTCAAATGGAATCTCCGTTATTGAATCTAATGACTTGTCCTCAGTTGGTGATCCCTTCATTAAATCAGTAAACAAATTGAATTTGAGGGCTGAAGTTGCTCTGTGCCCAAGTTAGTTCATTCTAGCACCCCTGTTTATAATTTGTTGGTGGTTCAACCTGAAGAAAAGAGATTAAACCCCTCTGCCACACCAGTTCTGCTCCTTTCCCAAATTTTGTTATTTCTCCTGACCTAGTTGCAATCTCTTCCTTATCATCAAATTGAACTTATCCGGCAATAAACAGAATTCCACCTACTTGGTATTACCAATGAAAATTAATATTGGGGCACACCAGGTGTCTTTTGAGGCCTTGGTCAACACAGGAGCAGCAGTTAACTTCATGAGTATGGATTTGGCCCAGCAGCTCGATCTAGACTTGGATGTGGGGCCTTTGGTGTTGGTTTCATCATTAGCTTCCCAACCCTCCTTCAGAGTTTGGTGCCACGTGTATTACTCAGTCCATCAGTTTAGTTTTTGTGATTGCTTCTCAGCGATGCCCAACCTTATGTTCCCAGTAATTTTGGGTGTGGGTTGGTGACGTCAGCAGCATGTGAGAATCCACCTGGAGAAAAACACGCTGACCTTCTCCAACAATCAGGTGGAGTGTGAGTTTTCATTGATGGACACCCTCACCAAAGCTTGTGGCCATAGTTCTATTACAACCATCGATTTTCCCATAGGTCTTCCGACCAGTTTCCCTGCTGCATTGATGGGTTATCAGTGAATTTTTGATTCTGAGAATGGTGGATCATCTTCACCCACATACAAAATTTGACTTGGGTTTTCTAACAATAGTTCAGGTGATAAATATAAACTGCACACTGTACTACATACAGCGGAGGAGGAGGCTGCCCTTGATGCATGGTTAGATGACATGCTCAAGAAGGACTAGTTGTTCAAAGAGACATCCCCTGTTGCTTCTCCCTTCATCTTTACCAAGAAATTAGATGATTCCCTTTGTCTCCGCATGGACTACGGTCACCTTGACAAAATCATAGTACATGACCCCTACCTCCTGCCTTTGGAACAGAAAATTTATCAAGCAATTTTTAAGTTTCATGTGTTCATAAACTCAATTTAGCAAATGCTTTTAACCAAATTAAGGTGACGGAATTATAGGAATGGATAATAATATCTGAAAAGAAAGAGGTTTGTTCCAAATTCAAGTAATTTATAAAGTCCAGGGGAACGTCCCCTTTGTGTGGACTAGGCAATTTTCCCATTTCCAAATAAAAAGGGTCTAAGAGAGCAGCTGTATCCCCCATCACTAGGTCAACCACACCCATGTGGTAGATGAGCGCTGGGTAACAGCGCTCCCTCTGAAGATTCCTCCCCCAGTTTCCACACTTGCCTCTGCTAAATTAGTTTGCCAAATTGAGGAAATCTGCACCAAAATTATTGGTAACCATCCATCCATGATTGGGATGGATTTTATATAACCGATTGCTCTGAATCCTCAGAACAAAAAGTGAAATGTCTGAAATAAATTGGAATAATGCCTGGCAGGCGAGAAACTAATAGTCAGAAGGGGACAAGTAATTAATTCTTAGTCAAAATTGCTGATGGCATCAAACCATTGAGCAGTACAGTTGCTGATGCCAAACTCCCCTTGAAATCGTTGGGGACAATCCTCAATGAGCAGGAATCACCATTGGATATAGTTGGCAATAGTTTGAACCCCCATTTCAGAAATCATGAATGGTGCTCAATGGTACCCCTTTGGCCGAATGAACGCTCCAGCGACCATACATGGATAAGTTGGCCATCCCAAACCCGTTTCCAACCCGTTAGGACTGCCCCTGTGTGGGGTGGCTCTGGGGGCTTCCCGTTGCTCATTGGGCCAGATGTCATCACATTAACTGACAAATTCAGTAAAGCCTTGGGTCAGGCGTTCGTAGATGAACTGATAATGACTCAGATCGCCACCAAATCCTTTAAAATTGGTTCAGATTAGAATCATTTCCCCCTCCCCTAAAAATTTGACAGGTTAGGTCAAATTAGAGGGCCCTGATCCCGTTGCTTTTAAAAGATGACCCAAGTTGACAATATAATTAATCATATGCATCACACTGAGGAAATTGTTGCTCAATTTCTTAAACTATTTACTTTCAATAAAAAAATGCTAGTCCCAAAAAAAATTTATCTTACTTCAATTCTTCTTGCCAAAGTCCCAGTGGCACTATATTGGTGGCCAGTTGGCCCCTATGCTGGATGGGCTATACCAGTTTTGATGGTCACAATTGCTCCCACCATAGTCAACTGGATCCGTCATGCAAGAAATTTCTGGGAATTTTATGCCCGTTATTGGAGCTATCCGCTACCAGGATATCAGAATCCTGTGGCCTCACGTATCTCACCTTCAAGCAAGGTTCCGCCCCCTTGCCTCTGCTTTGTTGTGACCCCTTCCATTGGAAATCTTGAGAAGTTAATCCAGAAGTGCAACCCCCTGCAGCAATACCAGCATGGTATGGTTTTGCATCTGTTTGGTTCATTGCCAGTTTTCTTTTCACACTCACCGCATATCAACAAGTCATTGTTGTCTAACTTCCTGCACCATACAACGTCACTTGAGTGGCAATGCCACTGGCATTCTGGCTTGCTTTTTGGGTGCTTACGCATCCTTACTGGCAGACCAGTTTAAACTTTTTATGCCGCTTTCCTGACATAATGCCCTTTGGGCTGAAGAACGCGCCTGCAACGTCTTAGAGAATGATTGATAGTGTGCTAGGGGATCTCAGATTCTCCTGCGCAGTTACATACATCAATGATATCCTGGTCCATTACCCCTCACCCAAACAACGTGCAAAAGATTTGGAGTCAGTAGTGGCTGTCATGCATAAAGCTGGTCTGTTTGTCAAATCATCAAAATGTGAGTTCTACAGGGAAGAGGTTGCCTTCTTTGGAAATCTTGTCCTAAAAGATGGTTATGCCATCCCGCCTTGCAAACTAGACGCCATCCATGAGTGGCCAACTCCAACGACCCAGAAGCAATTTATAAGCTTATTGGGCACCATATTTTTATGAAAAAATTCTCTCCCATACTTTCACAGTTGGCCATACCACTGCATCTACTCAAGGGCATAATGTACCTTTTTAGCTGGACGCCTGAGTGCCAACAATCATATGATTCAATCAAGGAGGGGTTCTTGTCACCCACCCATCCTTAAGTATGAAGATCCTTCCAAACCCTATATTGTAGCATGTGATGTGCCTTTCGCCACGGTAGGGGCTTCCTTGCTCCAGTAGCATGATGAGTTAAAATATCCAGTCACTTACTTTTCCCACAAGTTTTACTGAGCAATTCTGGGCCATCTACGATAAGGATTTGGCAGCCATAGCATGGGTATTGACCCACTGGCAATACCTCTTAAAGGGCGCTCAGCAAAATTTGACTGTGCGGACTGATTACCAAGCTCTTATTTTTTGCATACCACAGAAGTTGGCACACCGGCAGACTCAAACCTAACGGGATATGTGTAGCTTGAACTTCAAATATGATTTTGTGAAAGGAATGTTAAACATTCTCCCAGTTTTTCTTAATCTGCAATCCCGCTCTTTGCCCAGCCAACTCATATGAAGTGGATCTTGTCACAGTCATTCCCCCAAACCAAATCTTAGCCATTTTCCCACCAGTGGTTTCAGTATCCAACTTAGCTCCTGGAGCACCCTTGATTACACAAGCCTTACCAGCACAAATGGCACGTGTGGAAGGGGTGGATCTTTTGGAGCAGCTGTTTCTCCTATCTTAAAAACATATCTTGTACTCTCTGGCTGAGGGGATCATCCATTTTAGATCATGAGTGTGAGTTCCTCCTCTCATCCAAGCTGAAGTCATTCAAGCTCATCATGACCCTCCACAGTCAGTCACCCAGGGAACAAGAAGTGCAACAATTTGTTTAAGCATGCCTATAACTGGCTGGGCTTGTCAAAGGATAAACCAGCCTGGATCACGCACTGAATGACTTGCACGTGTGCCAAATTGGACTAGTCAGGTAGGTTGGACCCCTGCACCCCTTGCAGCAGGCAGAGGGTCCATGGACATTGGTGTCCATGGATTTTATTGTTGAGCTGCCCAGCCCCAAGGGGTTCGCAGCGTTCATGGTGGTTGTAAACCGCTTTACAAAGTTTTTCTTGTTTATCCCATGCTCATCTATTACTTATGAAGAGACTGCCCGCCTATTTGTGCGCCATGTGTTTTTGATGTTCAGTCTCCCGCAGGAAATTGTTATCAACTGCAGGCCCCAATTCATGGCATGGTTTTGAATAAGCTATTAACAATCTTGAAGGTTATGCCCTGTTGTTCCACTGCATACCATCTGCAGTCAGATGGTCAAACCAAATGAGTCAATCAGAATTTGGAGCAGTACCTGCAGTACTACGCTTTGGCCACACAGGATACCTGGGAAGATGACTGTTGGACATTTACCTTTGCAGACTAGAAATCAGAATGCTGTAGGTCAAGTTCTGCCAAAAAAGGGAAATGTTGGCCATTTGCAATATTCTGATGTTGCTAAGAGTTCATTTAATTCTAGTAAAAATGCAAAAGTCAATGAAATTGGCCAAACGTCCTTGGCCGATTCTTGGTGGAACCCTGTTAATTGGGGAATTACCATTTTGAAACTTGAATGGGCATTAGTAAAATCAGCGGGTCAGATTTTTCTGACTACACCACAGACCTCAGGGGAATCATTGCAAGGCACTCCCCTGACCCCAACAAAGTATTTCAATGCACCTGCATGGGGACCCCCCTTTTATAGGTTTGGCAGGGGTCCCCCAAGGTGCAAGAAATTTTTCAGGCGGTGATTGGCTTAAGTTATAAAAATGTTACCTCATGGGTACGTTTGAGCCAATCATAATTCCTTTCCCTTCGCTCTGCTGCCCTGATGCAAGTTCCAAATTATGATACGCTATTCCTGCATATTTCCTAATTTGGACTCATGCAGGTTATTCCAAACAAATTCCCAAATTCCCCCTCAACCTTCAAATTTACTTTAAATACTAGATAATCGGAGATCAAGGAGTATCATTTTCCCCTTATCATGTGGATAATAAAAATCATAAAAACCCATTTTATTAGCACTTTATTTATTTATTTATTTATTAAAATTTTTATAAAATCTTTGTGGACTCCAGCAGGCGTCAAGCACCAAGTGAGCACAATTCAGCGGGATTCCCAAAATGACCTTCCCCTCACCCAGCTTGCATATAACAATGATACACATGCGCCCACAGGCTTTTATCATATGAAGCTACCTCAGGGTATAACTCTTCATTTTTGGTGGGTCCATGCCTTCACCTGGAGGTACTGGCCGCAGCTGACCATTCTAATTACGTTCAAACCATGCAGTCCTCAGTTTGGGAGCACTTGACTAAGGCAATTAGTGATTATAAGCGGTTTGCAGATTAAAAACGGCTCCCAGCTCATCAATTAAAGGTAGGATCTCACATTATGCTAAACATGCAGCACTTGTACATGCAGGTGCCCTCATGAAAATTTGCATCTAAGCGGTCAGGTCCTCACTTAGTGGAAGAGGACTTTGGAAATGGTGCATTTCACTTGAAATTTCCAGCCAATGGAAGCATCATCCTGTCATCCATGTCTCTCAGCTGTTTTCATTCAAGTGGCAATTCTAGTGGACCCGGAGCCCATTATGATCAAGCGTGGGGATGAAGCTGAAGTGGATAGTATCCTGGCTTCTGTCACTCCTACCACTCCATTAATATTTAACTGTATGGAAAGGTTATCCAGCTTAAGAAAATAGTTGGGTCAGTGCTTGAGATTGTGCCAAATGTTCAGAGCTGGTTGAGGCTTTCCATGCTAACCAAATGCTCCCCACCCTCCCCAAAAAGCTATGTTGATGGTGATTAAGTTGACCAAGGCTTGCAAGAATGTGGCCCTCACTCAATTTCCCGGTGGTGGCGCCCCCCTTTGTCAAAAGGGAAGGGTAATGTAAGTCTTGGAAAGCCCCTTCATTTGGATTGGGGTGTTCCCTTTCCCATCCAAAAAGAGGCCAATAAGGCTGGTGGCCCACCTCATCTCCCAGTGAACCTCGCTCATGTGGTGGACAAGTGGTGGGTGACAGTATACCCTTTAAGGATTCTTCACTAACCCCAGTTTTTACATCCAAAAAATGATGGGTGAATTAAGGGAATATGTAGCAAGACAGCAATTAATCAGTGTCTGCTTAGGAAAAAGGGTCTGAGTACAATTAACAGCGATAAATCTTTGATGTTAATAATCAACCATTGCAAAATCTCAGCAACAAAACCTGATGGGTGAGCATTTTTGGTAAACAAAGCATCTGATATCAAATACTTGGAAAAAATGCCAATGGCATCTGGTCATTAGGAAATGTTTTGAAGGTTTGAAACCTGCCCCAGAAATATTGTGAACAAAGCCTAACAAGCGTGTACTTTCTATGAAGAATGCTCCTGATGCTGAATTGTCAGAGGAACTTGCCAATAGCATTTGGCTATTGAGAAATGCTGATGCCAGTTTGAAACCCTCCTGTAAGTCTCAGGGAGTGTCCTTTGGCTCTCAATCGAGCTATCTTTCCATTCCCAAGTAAAAAAACACCGAAGAGGATGGCAGTACCCCTCATCACCCAAGGCGACCTCACCCACATAGTTGACAAGCGATGGGTGACAGCCCGTCCACTTCAGATCCCACCCCCAATTTCCTCACTCACCTCAGCAGAACTGTTGCAGGGAATCAGTGAAATCTGTGCTGAGATTATCAAACTGAAATAAGTTGGATCTAATTTGGGTGGCAATCGGGCTGATGGCTGAAATTTGAATGGTTGTAAAAGCATGAAGAATGAAATATCAGCCAGATCGCCCGACAGTTCTAATTCAACCCCAAAATCAGCAGAACAAATATTGGGCGCCATCGATGAGAGTTCAAAACCCTCCAATAGTAATTCAGGCGTTGCGCCCGATGGGCCTCTATCAACCAAATGAATGGTTAATTGACCGAGTGTGGGTGGGTTGGCTGTCCCAAACCCATTCCCAACCAAATGGTCCCATCCCTATATTGGATGGCCTTGGGGGATTCATGTTGCTCGTCAGGCTAAATGCTGTCATACTAACCATCAGAAATGTAATCAACCCCTGGTCCAGACATTTGAGGTCAAACTGACAGAGACTCGGCCCACTGACAAATTTTGCAATGACAGTTCCTAAAGAATAAACCCCCCCTCTACCATCCAATTTGCCAGTTAGGCCAAATTTGTGGATCCTGACCATGCTTTCACCAATCAACCACTATTTAATCAGTTGCAAGGCACTGAGAAGATTGTTGGTCAATTTTTCTTACTTTATTTCCCAAATAAAAATTTTGTTAAAAAAAACCCCCCAAATTTTTATTTCCCTCCTTTCAACCACATTATATATGATGTTTGCCTGGTGGTCCACCGCCCCACACTCTGGGTGGGCCATACCAATTCTCTTGGTTACCATGATTCCCTCTATTGCCAATTGGACTTGACAAGTTCAAAATTTTTGGCTCTACAACCTGGTTCTCATGACCTTTTGGCAGCAATATACAGGGATTTATGGCCCTATGCTCACCAACTACAAGAGAAAATCCATCTCTCTTTTACCCCCAATGAAATGGTCTTAACAACCAAGAATCTCGCAGAAACTATCCCAGTAGTTTCCACCCCTGTTAGCAGAACTCCTGGGTCCAAGATCTATTCAGTGTGGTTTGCTGTTGGGATACTCCTGACCCTGACATTCTGCCACCATTTTGTGGTATCCTATTTCCCAGCTCCATATCAAGTCATACAGTCAGCGATGCCTCTGGCATTCTGGCTTACTTTCTGGATGCTTATGCACCCTGACTGGCAGGCTGGTCTAAACTTCTTCTGCCATTTTCATGACACCTCCCCAGCAGTATCAAAACCCCCTTCCAACTGTTCTTTTTGGTCCTTTGGATGCCAGAGCGACTGGGTGCAGATGGGTGGGCATCCCAAACCCATTCCTGACCTCATAGGACCAACCTACATGGGGTGGCCTTGGGAGGTTCTTGCTGTCCATCAGGTGAGATGATGTCACTCTAGCCATTGAAACCAAAGAAAGTTGGCAATTCAGGCATCTGTGGATGAACTGACAGTGACTCAGCCCACAAGCAACAATTTTGAAGTCATTTTGAAATAATTCACTTTCCCCCTCGCTCAAAGTTCACTGGGTTAGGCAAATCTTGAGGACCCCAATCCTAAGCTTTCTAAGTTATTTTCAAATCCTTATCTATTTAACCTGTTGTAATGCACTGAGAAAATTGATGGTTGATCTTCTATCTTAATTTTAATAAAATTATGTACCCCAAATTAAATTTTTCCTATGATAATACAAAACTTAATTCCAAACTCTTCTTACTCATCTCACAAACCTATGGGCCCTGAGGCTATGATAGCCTGGTTCGTTGCCAGGTTGTTATTTACATTTAGGGCCTACTGGCACTTGCTGGCAAAATCTCTCAGCGCTCTAATATCATATAAGCAGCAGTACCTCTGGCATTTGAGCTTGCCATTTAGGTGTTTGGGCATCCAGACTGGCAGGCCAGTATAAACTTTACTTGCCGTTTTTGTTAAAGTTATCATCAGAAGATGATTTA
>JAKSZP010006250.1:0-16267 GCA_022478985.1 Massospora cicadina | reverse complement strand
CCTGTTGTGGCTACTGGGGTCAGCCAAACTGGGGATTGGTGGCGTGCAGAATGCACACTTTGGTTCAGAATTATGTAACAGTCAGAAAAATCCCAGTTCCTGACTGCCATCATGCCTTCAGTTTATCATCAATCTTTAACGCCAAAATAATGTACAGTATGAGGTTGGACTCTCGAGGTAAGTGTTAGTACTTCATGCAACTGACCAATTAAACATCTGAATTAAAATAAACTCATAGAAAAAAAGAAAAAATAGTTAAACAAGGTAGAAAACTCTAGAATTAACCTCATTTTATCTACCATAAAGAACGCCACTCTTGAGCAGATCCTGATAACTAGGACCCGCAATTGCACCAAGTAAAATACAAGATAATCAAGGAAAATCAAACCCTCAAAACCCCAAGTATTCGTTTACATGTAAAAACATGATGCATTGCAGGCTGCCATAAGACAAGGTAAGGGTGGCTTTAGAGCCACAGGAATGACCCAGTTTGGGGTGAAAACTCAGGAGAAAGAATTTTGAATGAAGTTTAGAATTGCATGGGCTTGACCTTTTAAGGTCGCCCTTCTGGGGAGCCTCTCCCACACCATTATTCAAGCTCTTGTAAGCTTAAAGAATAGCCTGGGCAAAGCATAGCTTAGCGCTAAATCTTAACCAAAACCCAAAATCTTTTAAGCAATTTGACTCAGGATTCAGAAAAATCCAAAACTGAGTCAAAATTTAATGATTGAGAAAATTTCAGTCGTTACAGCTATTAGGTGAAGGTCAAGATGTTATAGCATCCATTTTGCTTAACCATGGTGAACAAACACCAGCTCACAACATAACCAAGAATTTAACTCCCTATTGAGAAAACTCACACTTTGAAAGCTTGACATGAAGGGCATACTACTGATATTTTTAAAGGTCAATTGCAGATGGAGAAGTTGTTATTTGGTGACTTGCTATAACAGAATATTGTCTAGTTAAGCCATAAAGACTGGTCCACGTACTCATCCAAAACTGTTTTGATCATTTGTTGAAATGTACTTAGTGAGTTGCAAAGGCCAAACGTCATGACAAGATACTTAAACAACCCCAACTGCGTCTTAAAAGCTGTTTTCCATTCAACACCTTATAAATCCTGAACAGATTAAATGCATCCCACAGATCTACTTTTGAAAAGATATTTACCTCATAATACTGATCACTCAAGTAGTCACATCAGGTAAGGGGTATTAGTTCTTAATGGTAATATCATTCATCTTTTTGTTAATTTATACAGGGGTGCAAAACCCCATCTTTCTTTCTTACAAATAAAAGCGGAGATGAACATAGAGACTGAAATAATCAAATGAAATCTTTTTATAACATAAAGATTAATTACTTATATATCACCACCTGTTCCCATTGGTTTCATCTATACGCTGTCCATGAGTAGGTTGTTTTCCTTCTATTAAGTCTATTGCATGAGCAGAAGGTTTGTGGGATGGTAGCATCTTTGTCTATTGTTACTAAAAACCTTATGACACGCTTTAAGGTATGGTGGAATAATTTTTTAAATCCTATAATAAAACTTGCAATCTGCAACATACAACCCTGGAAAAATAACTTTACTAAATGTTCATTCTTCTCGCTTTCCATTCACTCTAAATGTGACAGTGTTTATTCAATAGTCAAGTTATATCTTATCTGAACTAACCATATAAAACCAAAGATTATAGGCTGGGGTGTACTCTTTAATTCAAAAATCAACCTCAATCTTTATAAAAACTAGCTTCACGACTTATGGAATGTGCATAACAGCAGGCAACAGACTGCTCACCTTTTCCCTGGTTATGGCTAGCATCTTAGTCCCAACTGAACTCTCACCTTTTATACCATTTTCTCTGATATAAAAATTGTAGAATGCCCCACTATCCAGAAAAGGCCCAGTATGGAATATAGTATTTTTTATTTCTAGAAGTATAGGCAAAATAGGGTAGGACCACCTTTCATTCTTTATTTCAAAGGAGACTGATGAAAATTTCCCTTTCCTTGTACTTGTACTTGTAGTGCTAAATGACCAGGATTATGGCAAAAATAACGCAATCGTTACTTTATAAAGTTGATATTTTTAATACCTCATGGTTTGTATTTGCTTCCTGTAAGAAGACACTTGCCAAATGGGAGTCCTTTCATTAATTAAAGTTGCAGTGATTCCTATAAATTTTATAAAATTAGTGTGATGGGGTGGTGTTTGATTAAATCTGCCAAGCGATTTCATAACACTTGTCAGAAATAAAGTGTTCCCCCTTTGTTGTATGAGTTTTTTGGAAGATATCCAGAAACTTCTGAAATATCCTTCAACAATTTGGCCTTCCTGCCAAAGGCTTATCAAGACAAGCCACTCCTGTAATCTGGTACTAATGGGAGTTGCTATAACTAACAACTAACTTTTTAACTCTTTGTAGTTAATGCATAAATTTTCACTCTTTAAAGCTCTGGTAAATCAACTAGAACATCGCCAGAAAACTGAGAGCCCACTGCCATATTTTTTCTTACATCATCTGGCTAGTTATCAGGATATGCTTTAAAATGCTCCTCTAACAATGTAAGTCCTCCTTTTACATTAGCTAATGTTAATTTATCAGGAAAAGTGACTAATAGGGTAATTCATGAGCGCATGGTTGGAAACAGTCACTGTCTGAACCTGGATGGGTCCTAATGTTTCTTATAATTTATTTCATCTTGTACAATGGAAAAATATCTACACCAGTAACAGATAACCTTTTATTAATAAGGTAAATGTCAAAGTGCCAATGATAACGTGGTAAGATAGTCTTTGTAAAATTTGGCAGTCAAATTTTTAGGGTCTGGAATTACTTTATCCCAGTTTGAGGCAGCAATCCGTGAACTTGCTAATTCTTAGCAAATGGTCTAGTATAACAAAGGGAAGGTGCATATCATATAGAGTTTTTCAATGATAATTGGGAGATTTACCCAAAAAGGAAGAACTGCTTTAATCAGTCCATTAATCTTAAGATCAGTAAACCAGCTATGTTTGGACATAGAAGTAATGATAGAGAGCTTTATTCAGGTAGAGGTGTTTCTACACTCATGGCTATAGGATTGCCAGAATTGAAGTTAAACAGTAAGAGGTGATGTAGGTTTTTGTTAGACATTTAGGAATTATCTGTTACTATTGGTCCTTTGAAGTCTAGACAAGTATTAATTAAACTAGAAACAGCAATATTAGAAAATCATTAGTTCACTAATAAAGTTAGGCTTATCAGCCATGAAGAATGACTTGAATTTATTTGTTTATAATAGGACTTAACCTGGATAAAGGTTCAGCAATCCATAGAGAACTCTATTTAAAATAGATATAAGATCTGATGGAAAAGTTATTTTATCACAAAAATGTTTAGTATCATTTAGAGTACTAGGGAAGTATAATAGATCAAGGATAAATCAAATATTAATGTTAAATAAATTAAAAATAAGATAATCATGATAATCAAGTAAAATCTTAGTCATGTGGCAATCTTACATAATCCTATTAGTGAATCACTAAGATTTGTTAACTGATTTGTTAGTTCATAATTCCAATGTACTTGATATGAATTGACTGTTACTTTATAATAATAAAAATTTAGACTTAATAACACAGGTCCAAGGATAGACAATATTTAGATAGTTATTAGAGGAAAATTGATATTAACTATAACTAACTAATTAACACTAAATTAAGGCTCCACACTCAAAAGGAGAAATACCAACAGTTTTAGAACTTAAATTGTTTGAATGTATAGCTTGTTTACTATATGATATATGGAACTAGTATCTTATAAATAAAATCTAAAGAATATAGAATGCAATAGTGTTATATTTAATGCCAAAATTAACCATATTATTTACTTAGTTATATATTTTATCCAGCTTTTTGAGCTTACCAAAGCTTAATTGATCTTTGGACATAGTACTCTTCTTCTGAGCTCTTTGAATTGTGCCTTACATATGATTTTTAAAGGTAGTGTGAATTGTCTCAGTCTTACCAAAAATAAGTTTTGGTATGTAATTAAAGGACTCAATATCATTATTAAGGTTTGTTACGCAATTAATTGAACCAAACATTGCAATTATGGTTTGTATGCAAATACTGATCTAACTTTAATACATATCTTCTTGATCTGGTGGATAATATCTGTAATCTCAGAAATCCAACTCATGTCAGGCTTTACTCTGACACTATCCTTTTCTGAATTAGTATTATTATTTAAAGATATCTAAAATTTTATGATGAAGCTATAGTGCCTATTACCCCATTTTTAGCCTTTACCTAAGGATTATCATGGGTACTATACTAAAATAAATATGCTTCTTACAGCCAAGGTTATGATACCCATATACCCTTTGCAAGCCTTATATAAAATTTAACTATGATTAATACAATACTTTTATCATCAAAACTCTATGCTCAAACCTTCTCTTTTATAATCTTATGTTTATTAAAGATGGTCTTTACAATTATATATTCTTATTGCAGCCTAGGATCTTATACTCATAACTCCTTCCTAATATCTTACCTTTAGTTATTAAAAGCTCTTTAAAATTATTCATGCCTATTGCAGCCTAGGATTTTTTATCATACCCCTTGTCGTGCTTCCTTTTTTGTGGCTCACTTATGCTGTGGCCAAGAAGCCCAACAGTCAATACTTGAACCAGTATAATATATGCAACAAATATTATTATTTTTGAAGGCGCCAAGTCATGCAAAGGTCCAGTCAGCTATAGTATTCATATTATATTAAGAAGTAAAGGGACTTATTAAAGTAAAGTCACTAAACAGACATTTAGATAAAAAGTTTAATTTTTTAAAAATCAGTTTGGAGATAACTTTCTGTTATCTCTTAAAATATACTCCCCATAAGTAAAATGAACACAATATCTAATCAAGAAGGGCTATATGATTGGAGGGTCCTCGTTGTATGCCACTTTCAGGTTCACAAATGCCCTTGTAGTTTAATTTTATAAGTAGGATATGCACCCTGAATTTCTTATATAATAAAGTCTTGGTATCATTCAAGTTGATCTTTGAGCTAATATGGAATTGTACCTTTTTCAGGGTAGATTTAAGTTTTGCTATATAAGTTATCCAATGGATTTGCCACTTTACACACTGATGTTCCATTAGTACAATTATTTAGTATTTTCTTCTGGGATTTAGGCCTTGAGCAGAACTGAGTATATCTTCTAGTATTAATTTGAACTTCACTACTGTTCTATATATGCATAAAATAAATCAACGGGTTAGCTCAATTCTTTTGAGTAGGCTCATTTGTTGAATCCCTCACAGGAATTATTTGATTGACACACTTATTTAGATGACTGATACCCTGGTATCTGACACAGGTATCCACTTACAGAAAAATGATATCTACCTTGCTTCAGGTGACTTGAGAAAGTAGACATGGGCAACTGATACCTTAAACTCTTCCAAGTAATCAAAAATTAATGATTATGGGAGTTAGGTAGTGTAACCTGGGGCCTTAACGTGGCATGATCAAGGAAAGCCTGTGGAAAATTGGGTGTATAGCCAACACAAGAACCCAGAGTGGCACAACAGAAGGGTTCAGTAGTGGCCTGAAAGAGGTGTGGGATAGAAGCTAATGAAAATGAACTAACCAGTTACTTTTGGGGCTTCCACTTATATTTGGGTAGAATACGGACAGGAAGGGGCAAGAGTCAGGCATATTGCATGTCACACTACTCTCCTATGAGGCGGGTAACTGCAAAAGCAAGTCTCAGCTACAAGGGTGGGTCAATTCTGTCTTGCCGTACTTGTACACCTATCTACAATAATCACCACATTTTCTAGGTTGGACTGAACATTAATTTTGGCCAGTGGCTTACGTGAGCCTACACTGTTGCAGTGAAAGGCAAGAGCACTCACATATCAAATTGATGAAATGACCTGAAAGAGCTTCAACGCTTTCTGCACAAAAAGGGGACAGAGAGGCTAAATCCAATATAAAACAAACTGGAGAGACCGATGTCATTAACAAATCAAAAACAAGTGCAGCTCCTTTTGACCCAAAGGCTTTGGTATCCTAGTCAGAAGTGTTTGCTAACAAATATAGTAGAGACAAGCTTTTTAAGCTGAAACTCTTGTTCCTCAGATGATTTGATGGTTGTCATGGTGAAAAGCCTCAATTGGGTTCACGCCATGGAGGTGGGACTGGGAAATTAAAGGAGATGCTAATGGGCTGAATGATGGAGGTGTGAGGGTTTGCCCCAATCCATATTTCACACTTGGCTCTTGGATTAGAGACTTAAAACATTTCAGTCTAAGTCTCAAAAAACAGGTTTTGGCTGCCAAGTTTGAGCATTAAGAAAGAGAAAGACATGTGTCTAAAAATTTTCATCAAAATTGAAAGGTTTATACTGTGGGACATATTACCTGTTATCAGTTAAAGGGGCCATGATGTCTCAGCTGAAAATCTTTGACAGTGATCTAATTTAATGAGAATAAGCTGGTAAAAACGCGAAGCAGAAGGATGGTAGCTTGAAAATTTCATTTGGGCTCTATGGACTGTGTTTTGAAGGTTGAACTTTCAAACTCATATGTGGATTATCTCATTCAGTCACAGTGGGGATCTGGATTGTCCCTGTGGTACCGCTGGACAGGTGCTTCTTATGTGGCTTGAAAGGGCATATAAGAGCAAAATGTCCTCATGTTAAACCTTATGTTTCAGCGACCAAGCCTAGTGGGTTAGAGAGTGGAAGTTACCCATAGCGACTACATCAAGAAGGAGCAGCTACCAGCTAAGGAGGTGTTGGAGAAGCTAGCTGAGTTGTCAACCAAGGAAAAAGAGGCGGATGCAGCTGACAAAACCAATGTGGAGGCGGTGACCAAGGTTCTTAAATGTACCAAGAAGGTTAGTAAGGAGTCTAGGAGACTATAAATAGTGCAGGAAGCTACTAATTATAATTGAGTTTATTGGCATGTTGTCTCAATCTATAAAGAACATTCTGGAGCAGGTATGCTCCCAAACGGTGAACTTCTCTCCATCACTTGATCACGTAAGAGGAGAGATCTACAGTCAATGTAGATGGGATTGTGCTTGGTAGGCCCATAGAGAAGATGCGGATGTAAGGGAGGAGGTTCCCACTAGCAATAGGGGTGCAGAGCCTTCTGAACCAATGCCTTCAACTGAAGGAAAGTGTTTATTCAAGGATCCTTGCAATGATAAGGCTTCAGTGGATGCTGTGACTGAGCAGACACCACCCCTGGCTCAGTCTAGTGATGGAAAGGGGAGGAGGAAACGTGGTCCTGCTAAACCAGCTGAGTTAGAAGAGGATGGGGACCCCCAGATCCTGATAGTAAAGCCTCTTCAGCTTTAACCTTTGGTGATCAGGGTTAAGTTTGCTAACGCGCGGGGTATGAATGTACTCTGACAATTACATTGAGTAAACTCAAATTATAACAACACAGGATTGATATCAGATTCCTAATTGGAACTAAGTTCAAACCTGGGGGTGGAAGAGGATTGGTCTTATCAATGACCTCAAAAACAATTATTTTATTTTCACTTGGTAAATTAAATAAAATAAGAGTCATTCTTAGGGGAGGGGAAGAGGGAGGAGGAAAAACCAAAGGGGGATTTGGTATGTTGGGCAGACAAGGTCAAGGTGACAGACAAAATGGGTTTTTCCTAAGAGGGCATCAGAAGCTATGTCAGTGCTTAGAAAAGAAATTAATTTTAATTAATGGCTTATATGCGCCCAATTTTGGGTCTTAAAGAAAGGTCTTCTTCCAGTAAGTCAGTATGAGAATCCAGGAGGAAGGCATTGGGGGTCAGTAGTGCTAGAGGGAGACATGAACTATGTCTGTTTAAGGGATTTCAGGATTGGGAATTGTTAGATTTTATTGATTGACTCAAAAATAAACCCTTTGCAAAAACCATCAATGAGGATAGATTAATCCTATTGATAGAACCCTTGATCCTTCCTGATTTATCTGCATAATCAGATTCATTTCAAACCGCCTCAATTGTATTTAAATTGTCCCAATTATAAAAGCTAATAGTAGCTATGATATAATTTTATCATTTCCATTTAAGAGGCCACTTGGGTGCAAAGTGGTCTCACGGCATTACCTAAATCTCACCTTCTAAACAGTGCACTAATATTAATGTACTGAGGCGGAATTTTGGGTTCAGTTAATGAAGTCAATTTATTAAGTACTTGAATATAAATGTACTAATTATGGGTATACTTAGTGCTATGAAAGGCCTGCTGACGTCCCAATTATAGATGCTTCATGTTTATTAGTCATATATCTTTTTATCCCCATTTATTGTTATTCATCAAGTTATGATGTAGACTTAATTGGGAAGATTTTAATATTGAATTTTGCATTAAAAATTGAACTGATTATAGGAGTAGAATTATCAATAATCAGGCTGAAACAATTGTTATTTTTAGTCAATTCATGGGCCGAATTGACTTGAGAGATATTTTATGATTATTACCATGACCATCAAAGGATTGAAATATCTTGAATAAACTCATCTAATAGATGAGTTCATACAGGAGATGCCTGAGAGGTATAAATTACCGGCACTTGGCCAATTAATAAAACTATCATTTATGATCATTACTTAAAATCATCATTTAAGATCATCATATATTATCTTTATAAATTATTGTTGTCCATCTATAATCCTTCTGTTATTTTATCTGCTGCATTTACACCTTTAAAATATAGTTGTGTGTTTATACTTCCCAAAGAGAAGAACTCAGCCATATCTTCCAGAGAAATAGTATCAATTATAAAGAAAAGAATTCTTATTTTTTATGAAGATGGAAGATCTTATATTTGTTGTTAGTAGATTCAAGAACGGTGAGCATACCAGAGTTATTTGGCTATTATCAAGAATGATTGGAGAATCTACTTCCCAATTATGAGTGAGAGTTTTATTAGAAAAGTGAATATATATCCTTTTTTCCCTTGTTAAGTCAATTTAGCTTGCACCATCATCTAAAAACTTTTCATTTTTGTGCTCACTCAAAAATACAGCTAACTAATATGAAAATTAATGTTCAGATTTCATAATTTTCCCAAAAGTACAGTGCCAATGAGATGGAAACATGTGATGTTCAGCTTATTGACTCTTTACATCTAGTTACTCCAACAACAAGGAGGGGAACAATTACACATTAGAATTAATATTGACTGGAATATTTCCAACATTACCATCTAATCCAGCTGAGCTTACCCAGGCCAATATTATAAAAAGTTGGAAACCAAGTTTTGAGGTTACAATATTGAGTCTTCAAAGGGTGGTTAGCCAAGTGGGTAAAACTGCTTCCACCCCTAGTACAGGTTTTGAGTTCAGAACCTGTACTAGCTATAAAACATTCTTGATGTGGTATTTGTCCCAAGGTTGACCCAACTCAAATAATTTTAAGATTGGGTCTTCAACAATTGATATGAGATTTGGTCTGTTTTACTATATGAAGGACCAAGCCAGAAAAAAGAGATTTATCAAAAGTATAGAGAAGCAACCATGGCTACTTTGGGTTAAAGACTTCAGGAGAATTAGGCCAACTAGATGAATATTTGGTCAGTTTTGTGCAGCCATCTATCAAACATTTTCAACGAATTTTGCACGCCAAAACCTTGAGCTTCCCCACCTCCACTGTGTCCAAGATGAGGAACGGTTATCCCAATCTTGCTTGTTAAAGAATATGGATACATGCTTTGCAGAAGTAAGTAAAGAAATTGTTTTTAACACTGAAGCTTCAGCAGAAGCATGGTCAGATTGACAAGTTGGTAGCTCAGCTTAGTAAAGCGTTTAAAAAATAGCAACAGAAGTGCTAGACAATTCTTGATTCTTAAGTCAGTAGAAACAGGATATTAACAACCACTGCTTCAGACTTGATACGCAGTACCATTACTTAGCACCCAATACAGATAATCTCCTACACTAGATCAGTTATTTGAGGAAAAACCTCCAAGAGTTGGAAGAAAGTTATGTCAGATTGGAAGACAACATCCGTGCTGAATTTTCTGCTACTCAAAGGGATATTAAGGCTTTAGCCCAGTTACCTTCCGTTCCAGTAGAGCAACCAGACAGTTCAGACATTAAGGCCAAATTAGCCAACGTATGGGCAACTATTAATGAACTTTGTGCTTCAAATACCATCTTATTTGATGAGAAAAATAATATGGAGAACTGACTATTGCTTGCTAATACCAGAATGAATTGAATGTCAGAAAAAATGGAGGCACTTTTGGTCCAAAAGGCATTGGCTGAAGCAGATCTGGCTCAAGCTAAGGAGATGAAGACTCTTAAGATTAATAGTTGCAAGTTTGAAACCAATCTTGGAGGAGGGGAGGATGAAAATGCGGCCCCAAAAGCATGCCAAGTTGTACTTCAGAAGCCATGTCAGTCTTTGTCGCGAAATTGACCTTGGGCTCCTCTAGTGTGCCAGGCAACCAGTATAAAGACTGGTGGCCCTTTGCTATTTCGCCTTCATTGGCGTACCAACCCCTATAAGTCCTGCATCCAATTCACCAACTAACCACCAACTGCTTCACCTTTAGCCCCAGGCATCCTCAGCGTGTGTCCTGACAAGTCCTGCCCCCTTCCTGGGTGGCTCAGGCACTTCTGCACTGCCCCACCCTCACGACACTTCATCAACCCATCTGGACACGCCCCAGAGAGTCCATCCACCTTCTTGGGCGGCTATGGCACCTCCCATGCTGCACCCCACTAGGGTTGGTGGCTATACAGATCATCCACTGGTAGCCAGCTGGCCAGGTTCCCGCTGGTTCCTCATAGAGAGAAGGCATGGGAGCTGGCAGAGCTGGCCACTCCAGGTGTGATCACCCATGCCTATCATGGATCCCTAGTCCTATCTACTCCTACTCTAGCTGCTCTAAGCCACTATCAAAAAAAGTATAATTGGTGCAAGAGAGATGTTTATTAGGAGGGAATGAACGACTATTTATACTATTTTCAGGGCTACTGCGTCCAAGTGCTCTTTAGCCAATCATCTGCCAGAAAACCCATTGGCCTCTTGATTCCAAAACCTTTATAAGATCATAAACTATTCATTCATACTTCATAGCAATTCCCTCCAGATCTGCTCATCTGATCACTGAATTGAAAATTAGGTCAATCCATCCTCAGCATAAGTCGCTGGTCAATCGTATATAAATTTGTATATAAATAAGACTTTGAGCATCCTTGGCTTGAGTCGCCATTACTCTAAATTAGACGACGGAACCATTTTGGAAAATTTGTAACGGATTCATCAGCTTTCTGCTGAAAAACTCCCACAATGATCTTTGGATGGCATTTTGGCAGCGAATGCAGCTTCTGTCAAACCTAAACTCAATCAAATATATAACACTAAATAGTATTGAACTAGAAGATTAGCCAGCAATTACGCCTAACTAACCAAAACCCCTAATTCAGATACTATCAGAAGGATTTATTTAGTTAAAATCCTGACATTGCTCTCCACTTAACCAGATGATATCCTTCAGCGCGACCCACCCAGATGGTGGGTCAAGACCTCCCAGCGCCATCACAAAGGAGCGCTGGTCTTAACCAGTGGCAAAAGCCACTCTGTAACCAAAACCTCCAACTACTCAAGCAGCCCACTAGCGAAACTCCCTATAGTGAGCACCACTGTCGCAAAATTGACCCTGGGCTCCGCTAGTGTGCCAGGCCAACCAGTATGAAGACTGGTGACCCATGCTATTTAGCCTTCATTGGTGTATCAACCCCCATAAGTCCTGCATCCGACCACCAACTAACCACCAATAGCTTCGGCTTTAGCCCTAGGCGTCCTTGGCATGTGCCCTGGCAAGTTCTGCCCCCTTCCTGGGCGGCTCAAGCACTTCCGCGCTGCCCCACCCTTTTGACCCTTCACCAACCCATCTGGGCATTCCCCAGCGTTTCCATCCCCCTTCTTGGGTGGCTATGGCATCTCCCGCGCTGCACCCCGCTAGGGTTGGTGGCTATGCAGCTCATCCACTGGTTGCCAGCTGGCCAGGTTCCCGCTGGGTCCTCATGGAGAGGAGGCATGGGAGCTGGCAGTGTTGGCCCCTCCAGGTGTGATCACCTGTGCCTATTGGGAATCTCCTGTCCCACCTTCCCCACTCTAGTTGCACTAAGCTACTTCAAACAAACAGAAAAAATGGGAAAATGAGAGATGGTTGTTAGGAGGGAATGAACGACTATTTATACTACTTTCAGGGCTACTGCGCCCAAGTGCTCTTTGGCAAATCATCTGCTGAAAAACCCATTGGCCTATTGATTCTAAAACTCTATCAGATCGTAAACTCTATTCATTTATAATCATATTGATTCCCTCCAGATCTGCTCATCTGATCACTGAATTATTAATATTAGGTCAATCCATCCTCAGAATAAGTTGTCAGTTTATCATATATAAATTTGTAAATAGTATAAACTTTGAGCATCCTTGGCATGAGTTGTCAGTGCTTCAAATTAGATGACGGAACCATTTCAGATTATTCATAACAGATTCATCAGCTTTCTGCTGGAAACTCCCACAACAATCTTTGGATGGCATTTTGGCAGCAAATGTAGCTTCCATCAAATCTAAACTTGATCAAATATACAACATAGAATGTATTGAACTAGGTGATTAGCTGGCAAATATGCCCAACTAACTGAAACCCCTAATTTGGATACTATCAGAAGAATTATATGGTTAAATTTCCAATAGTCCCAATTTGAAAAACATAATCAAATGATTCTGAAGATTATCACAAGGTAAATGAAGACTATTAAGCGGACATGTCAAATGCATGAACTATTCCATGAGTACAGATCTCTATGTCCACTCCAAGTCACTCACAACATCCTATTCTTCCTGAAGGCTCCCTTAAGTCAGTCAAACTTGAGAAGAGAAACTACCCCTTCTGTTAGAGACTCAGGCAAAGATTATTTTAAACCATTAAATTTGCTGAGATTCGATAAAGAAGGTAATATCTACTCCTTTTTAAAGCTTTTTGAGAAGGCCGTGAGAAGAACGTCTGATCATGCAAAAGCAACAGCTCTCATCATTTGTTTGGATTCGCATAGCATAGACCTTGTAACGCCATATTTAGGGGGATATTGGTCTTATGATGAGGCCAAACAGGCTGTTATTAAGTGATTTGGTGGACCCAAAAAGATGTCAAAGGAAAAGAAAGAGCTTTTGAATATTCTGTTTAGACCCAACTAGTCCATTAAGGATTTTGCTGACCATTTTTACCATGAAGCCCAAAAAGCTCTTGGATCAAATTTATGACCAAATTTGATGTGAAAATTGCCATGGAACACACTATGAAGCTCTATTGCAATTTTGAATGAGTCATGATCCTGCCTTTTAATTGTGATATGGAAACAAACAGACTTATGGACTACTTACGCCACTGTGCAAGAAGTTTTGAGGTGCCAAATTGGCCAAACAACCAGCAGCAGGTGCGTTTTTGAGAAAAAATAAAAGTGTAAGTCATAATCAGGAGAGAAATGGGAACGCTAAGGTCTATAAATCTGACTTTCCCAAACCTGACGACATCACTTGCCATCATTGAGTCAGAAAAGGGCACTTTGTCAATAAGTGTTATACCCAAATGGACGCAAAACTGGGAGTTTATTTTGGCTTTTAAAGTTAAAAGGACTCAGAATTAGTAAAAGGATATGTGGAGTAAAGGCGATATGCTCTACTGTCAACCATCACAATGAAAACATTCCTCATAATCCTGACAAGCTTTTTGTGTCAGATTCAATTTACAAAGATTCCTTGCATTGTATTATGGCTAACGATGTACATATGAGCACAAACATATCTGAAAAAAACCAAAAGCCAAGAGAAGATTCAGAAAAAGCCCAAATAGAGGTAGCTAAACCATACGCTAAGCAAATTACAGACCATGGCCTTAATCCCCATACTACTTGCTCCCATGATCTGCCCTCTTTAAAGAAGGTACAGGTTTCAATCCCCATGCTACTCTGGCGGAAAACTTCCCTGAAATCTGTTCTTGCCTCAAATCACGCTCAGAGTTGGGCAACTCTGAATCTATTCATCTAATAAACATTTCTGAACCCTACTCTGAGTGTACTTATGCTGTTATTGCTGTCAATAAGATCTGTTTCAAGCCATTATTTAACAGTGACGCTTTATTAAATATCATCAGCTCTAAGTTGGTAAAAAAGTTGGGAATAGCTCCAGATGTTGCCCATAATCAAGAATATGTCACTTTGGGAACACATACCACCAGAGCACTTGGGGCATATAGTGCCTTACCTATAAGGTTTGGACCTATAGGAGTATACACTATGACTATAGTTCTGCCTAATCAGAACTATGAGGTCCTTATTGGTACCAATTTTATGAGAAAATATGGAGTGGTTACTAGTTATAAGGATAACACCTTAACTATCTGTTGGGATTTTTGCCCATATTCCCAGCCTGCTAGATTAACTGATATTGCTAGGGGAAAAATTCCCTAAGGTGAAGTGACTTGAAAATCAGTTGACCCAAATTTTGGAGGAGCTACGTTCAGGGGATTTTAGGATACTTGTCTGGTTGTATCCATTTGGGATCAATTGGATGAATATCTAATATCTTATTGGATGGAGCGGATAACAAAATAAGGGCATCTGATAGTAATTAACTATCAGGTGTACCAATTGGGATTGGTCAGGTTTCATCACCAACTGATTGGGAATGTTTAATAATTTGTGAGGCGAGTGAAGCCACCTGCAACTAGCAAATTGATTGGTTAGTGAAGTGACCTGCTATAATGGGTAAAAAGTCCCATGATCTAAGCAGGTTGCTAGCCTATATTATGGATGATTTGCTTGGATCAAGAGGAAAACGTTAAGGATACATTTCTGACTCTTTTCAGTTTGAGGTCTCAAGGATGTCTAACATTGGAATCCTAGTCAGGATGGGGAAGACCATCACTGCTGAGACAAGGAAGGGTGATATAATGGCAACAGCTGCCATTTCATCAAAGAGGTGTCAACTGAGGGTTAGACAGCTGAATCCCCTATAAATTCCCTAGAATTCCTTATAATAAAACACACACACAGATTGACACACATTTACAGTTGGATAAGAATTAATAAAGAACATTATTAGTTTGACTGTAGATTTGGTAATAGTTAGACTATCAGCATCTAGCGTGAAGATTCCATCTCAAGGATATTATTGCAGAAGGCAATAATCAGTAGACTCTCAGAGAAGAGTAGAGATCTGAGCGGGGATCTAGAGATGAAGGGAACCATGGATAAGGGATTGCTGCTGACTGTGTGTTGGGCCAAAGGAGACTATCATCAGAGGAACTTAACAAAGATTGAGTGAACAGGATTATAGGGAACGAATCCCTAAGAGTGCAATATTCAGTATTATCAGAAATACTGGCCAAAGCGTTGGGCCTGAAGATAGTTCTAACTTGACTATGGATAATAGTCGTCATACTAATATCAGATTTATATATTCTTACAACGCGAGGTGCACGAGGAAACCAAACCTGTGCAGTAGAAAGATTATTAGGGTTGACCTCCAATAATCAACTCCTAAGAGTAAAATTTTTACAAGTTGGTGCTCACTACAGGGGTAGTTGAGTAGAAGAATTTATTCAGAATGTAGTACAAAGAAGAGATGTGTAGGTTGTGGACTGAGATTGCCACAGTGAACCAGAACGCCTTAAACTCTGTGGACCACTGGGATTTTGCAGTCTTGGAGGAACGAGTAACCAAGGTAGAGGAAGGAGTTGACAATGTAGCCAACTGTGGGAACAAGTTACTTGGCAAAGTAAACTCGTTAAAGAAGAAAAAAGGAGACCTCATCTGAGAGGTCCTATTTCTGAAAATGGAATGTGAAGCGGATTGTGTTCATTTGAGAAAATTTGGTGCAAACATTGAGAAGTTATTGAAAGAAATAGAGAAATTAAAAGCACACAGAAGTGCAAGTGAGTTTGACGTGGCCAATGATTCCAAAAAAGGAAGTCTTCAAACAATACTTGGAGAATGAATACCCCAAGAAATATGCTGCCTGCATTCAATGCTATTTCAGAGATGACGCCCTGATGACACTCCACAAGTAAACCAAGTAGCCAAACCGAGAGAGTCAGCCCAAAATGACTCGGAGGAATTCAGGGCAACACCTAAATTGCCTACATTCCATCGGGATAACGCCCCAGCGTTTTTCTGACTATTCAACATGACCATGACATATATGGGGATTGTCAGAAGGCGTTGATGTTCAT
>JAKSZP010006249.1:0-16344 GCA_022478985.1 Massospora cicadina | reverse complement strand
TGTCAAGCCAGCGTTTGGCTGCCCTGGCAGAAAACTTGGGATCCCACCAGATGGCTGCAATAGCTGGCATAATGTTTTTGGAGACCCATTGTGTAACCTTTGAGTATGGGAACTGTAAGGACTCCCAGTTTTAATTTCATGAGAGGATACGCCACAGTGCGCTAATATGTCCTTCTGGATGGGGGTGTAATTTACTGGGGCCATGGTTTCTGACTTGACCGCTTTCAGGGTTTTGGCCCCTTCCAGTTGTACTTTTACCTTTTTTGATGAACTTTCACAGGTGTCCCATCCTTTGTATTCAGTCCCCAATACTCCTTCATCCCATTTGAGGATGATCCCCAATGGTTCATTCTGATTTGCTGATTGATTCTGGACTGCTTTTGCCCCCACTGTTGACTTGGATTTGTCAGGGATTGCCCCCAATGGTTCATCTGAGGATTATCCCTGACGGTTTTCTCAGTTTATCAGTTTGATTATGGTCAGGAATTGTCCTCCCCCCTGACTGATCATTGTTGGGACTGGTCCCTGACATATTTTTTGAGTGATTGATTCAAGCGTTGATGGAGAATTTTTCCATCCCAGTCAAAAACATTTTGTTGTTGCCCAGATAATCTGGGCCCTTGGCTTTTGCTGGTCAAATCAGATTTGGTCTCCAATCCAACCAAAACTTTGTCAGGGTTTTTTTATTTCAAAAAAATTCCCCTGCGAGGTCCCAATCCCCTCTCCTGATTATGTTTGGTGAGGAATATCCCTAATGCCTCTGTTCTCAGCATCACTTCACACTCCCTGAGGGTAGCATCAATCATCTGGTTATTGGTGGAAACTGATATTGGGGAGTCAGTTGCATTTGCCGCACTTGTTGCTGTGTTTTTTGGTTTTTTGTCATGTTTGAGCGTTTTTTGGTCGTTCATGTTGTTAAATTTTTATTTCTTAATTAAATTCATATTCAGCACAAGCAAGCCATCCATTTCATTGTGCTTTGCACGGATGGGTGGAAAGACCTACTAATGCTAAGTGGTAGGGCCATGGGGTACTGCTCTATAGGTGAAGTACTTCACATGCAGGCGGATGTTCTCTCTAGACTTGTACTAATCACTTTTAAATTTAAAAGTGAGATTTGAAAGAGAAAAAAAGTAGTGTGGTTACAAGTGTGAGGAACTACACTCAGCTTATAACTTATCAGATAGTTTTAAATTATTTTAACTTTTATATTGGTAGATAGCCATCAATAATTTCAGAAACCATTAACCCTATCAAATATTATAACCTCCAACCACTTAGCTAAAACTAATTATCCTTCCAAATTAACTAGATTATCAATCACTTACTTGAAACTAATGAGACCATCAAATGAGCCAAAGAATGAACCACCACTCAGTATTACCAATTGTTGTACAAAACAACCAAAGACTACCAAACACACTTTGAAACTTATGAAACTATTGAACTAAATGATATAAAAATGCTCAGCCAAATTGTTATATAATAATCATTAGAAATATATCTCTATATATTATTTCTCAAAGGTGTTTTTGTCATTATGAAATATCTCCCTTAATACTATATCAAAATTAATTTTTGATACGCCATTTTTGTAGATTATTGTTCCCTCTAATGATGAAAATAAGTAAATTATTATTTTCATAGTAAATAAAAAAATTTATATGTAACAAGTGAAACCACTATATGTTTTTGATGGTATTTGCTATATTGTTATGGCTGAGCAGTTTGGTATTTGTTTGATTTAATATTTTAAATGGATTTATTAAGTGGTTAGTAGTCATTTAGCTAATTAGCAAGTTAGCTAATTAAAACTGAATTGAAAACACAACTGATTTTACAAATACCTACTCACACATAATTGGCTCAGCTTTTGGATCTAACTTAATTTTATAAAGGTCAGTTGTTCAAATCCTTGCACAATCACCTTTATTTAATTACTTTTTATCATTTAAACTATTTGTATATTAAAGCTAATACTGCAAGTGTAAGTAAAACTAAGAAAATGATGAGCCAACGTAGTAATCTATATATATTTTCTCAAAGGTGTTTTTGTTGGTATGAAATATCTCCCTTAATACTGTATCTAAATTAATGTTTGATACGTCATTTTGAAAATTGTTTTCCCTCTAATGACAAAAAATAAGCAAATATCTTAAAATCAATGTTTAAAAAAAATTACATTTAAAACTTATATCAAAAAATTTTATTTGAAAAATTACATATATAAAATGTTTTGGTGGTGCTGAAGTCTCTGAATAGAATAGAATAGAATAGAACAAACATATAAATAATGTATAAGCAACACATAAATGTATAACTGTCTCTCTCTTCTCAGCATAACTTTCCAAGCAAATTAATTTTGGTAAATTAAAAGCAAACACTTAATTGCACACTGAAGTCTTGCTCTAATGTCATCAGATCCCCCGCTGACTGTCCCAGCGTGGGGCAGCAGTGAAACTCCCCCCTCCATTTTCCATCTGACAGGAAAACGTGCTTGGACTGGCTCTCCCAGCCAATCCAAAAACTTGAGATGATTTGTTCCTCCCAAGGATCTCAATGCCCATCTCGCCCAAACCCAAGTGGTGCCCCACTGCCCCCTGGTGCTCCCCTGGAGCAACATGCGTTTTGGCCTTAGGGTCAAATATGGGAAATTCTTCCCCTATGATGACCAAGCCATTATCAAAATGGCTCAGGCAGTGATGACACCAGCCTGTTTTATTGACTTCCGCCCCTATAAGGGGTACTTTGATCTTGGCTTCCCCTGTGAAGCTGATGCAGCCACTGCGGCAATGGTGCCATTAATTATTAACAATATTTCCCTCCCAACAACTTGGACCTGGCTCCCAATGGACACCACCTTGATGGTCCAGTTCGCTGGTTTGCCCACCCACCTCCCCCCCCCAAAGTGCTCCATTAGGAGCTGATGGAAGGTTTGGCAGCCTATGGCGCCAACCCCATCCTACAATTTGTGGTCCCTAATGGGGCCACACGCCTTGCTGGGCCTCAGGTGTATGTCATGATCAGCCCTGAATTTACAAAATTTCTTTGGCAATTCCCCCTCATACCACCATCCCATTTGCCCCTGACCATCCGTTCTGGGCCCGCGTTGAGGGTGGATGGACTATTTGTCCATCCTGTTTCAAGTTAGACCACTCAAAATGTAAATGCCCATACTCAGAAACTTCCACCGACGCCAAAAGTTTGCCTGACGCCCACCAATCTGCCACCCACCCCGCACCAACTCCAACATGGGGTACTATCCTGCCTTCCCCTCCTCCAATGCCTGATGCTGCAGCTGCACCTGCAGCCACCAATCAGCCTCCTCCTCGCCCCAATGCCACAAATAATTTATACAACCAAACATCAGATTGGATCCCAGTTTGATCCCATGCATCCACAAATGAATTGAACAAACTCCAACTGTACACTGATTCCCCAATCCAATATAACCAAAATCCATGGGAATTATTGGATGAAATTGACAAATCAGGTAACGTCATTGAAGAACAGTTGCTGCAACTCAAGTGGTTCTGTAACACAGAATGAGATGCAAGATTCCCACCTCAGAAATATGTCCCACAACCTAACGCCAAACTGTTCTACAGCGACCACTAGCTTGCAGTAGAAGCAGCTGCCACACCATATTGCCATCCACTTCGTAAAGCTGCCACCAAATCTGTGGCTGCACTCACAGGAGGAATTCCACCTCCCACCATCCCCATAAATCTTACTGCACAAAGTAAGATCAACATGAAAACTTTACACAAAAACGTCACTGAAGCCATCCAGAACGTGGTAACAGTAGCACGGAATCTGAAAGCAAAAAAACCTGAACCAACATTGCCACGTTTGTTAAATTCCCAGATGCCCGCCTCAAATCTGAAGACACTTTGGGCAAATACATTGTTGGTATAATGATGACCAGCAACTATTAGGAAGTTCCAGTCATCAAGGATATCAAACCCCATGCAGCCAATGCCCCCACACCCTTATTATCTGCTTTAACATGCACCCTACTCTGGAATGAGATGGATGCGGCTGAAGATGAGCCTTTAATCCCTCTCCTTGTCCACCATGGAGGGATAGCAGTATTTGCTGCCCAACTGGTTGGAAATTTTGTTAGGTACAATTCAATCAATCCATCCAATTTGGGCGTTTCATTTGAATCATTATTTTTTATTATGATTTTAGTTTTAGTTTGGTAATGTCCATCCCCTGGTAGGCTTACCTCAGTTAAATAAACGTATAAATGTATAAACAACAGTTTTTTTCCACTTGATCTCACTTTTTAGCATTTTTTATAAAAAAAGTTTATTTTACCACCGCCATCTGGCCACACCAATTTCCTATTAATGTCCATGGATCCGCCACCTGCTGCTCCAATGTGGTAGTGGTGCTCCACCACCTAGCATTTTCCACCCTGCGGGCAAATATGTTCACATGGGGTAGACAGCCCACCAAATTCTTCCAGCTGTTTTGTCCCCCCGCAGGACTTAGCGCTCCACCTGGCACACATCTACTCTTCTCACCCCCATCCTCTCACCCTCCCTCGCTCCACAATCCAATTTTGCCTTTGAGTCAAATATAGGCATTTATTCCCATATGCTGACAAAGCAAAGATTGAATTGGCCACTACTGTATTTGCACTGGCTGGCTATATTGATTTCCACCCATTTAAGGGCTATTTTGACATAGGTTTCCAGATGGAGGAGGTTGCTGCTGCAGCAGCTTTAACTCCCATTATTTATAAAAAATACTCCTATCCCTACTACCTATACTCGCCTTCCTTCAGACACCACATTGGTGGTGTCCTTTGCATCCCCACATCTCACCTCCCGCCACCATATTTTATATGATCAATTAATGGTGGGACTTCTGGCCTATGGGACACAGCCCTACCTTGTCTTCACCATGTCTTCTGGTGCAGAGCACCTTGCTGCACCTCATGCCACTGCCACCATAATCCCACACCACCCTGCCATAGCCTAACAAATCCCCATGCTTGTATTACAGCAGCACCTGAGCATTACTTTTGGCTCAGGTGGATAGTGGTCAGCAAATTTGTCCCCTCTGTTTTGGATTTGACCTAAAAAATCCTGTCCCCAATCCACTTCCTCTGGTGTAGCTTCTGAGCCACATTCAGCGGATTCTGAATGGGGCATTTTGTTTCCACCTCACACTCAACATCCTCGTTTGGTGGGCCAGAGTGGGAAATCAGCCCCCACCAAATCACTCACCCACATTAACCCACCCAATTTCACCTATTTCAATCAGAGTCAGTCCTGGACCACCATTTGCACCCAAGCAGCCCATTTGACTACTGCCCACCCAAATTCTTTGTCCACTATTATTGTGAACCAAAATCCATGGGACCTATTGGCTGAGATTGACAAATCATATAATGTTATCACAAATGAGGAATCCGATGAACCTCTTGGACAGTTCAAATTATGGTCGGGATGAATTTTACAATTCTGATTTTGACAAAACCCCATCCTTTAAATGATTCGCTCCTAAACCTAATGACATCCCCTGCCAAAGTGACCACCAGCTCACCTTAACAGCGGTGACCTCACCACATTTCCCAGACCTCCACAAAGCAGTGGCCCAATCAGTGACTCAATCCCATGAAGGGCTTAGCATAATCAACTACCCCCCTGATTTCCTCAAAGCAGCACGGAGCAAAATCACCAAATTGATGATGCTGAAGATGCTGTCTTGCATATTTTAAGACTAGCAGATTTCGACCTATCTGCTAAAATCATCAGCCACAATATTACTGAATTTGTCCAACTCCCTGATGCCCACATTTAAGCTGAACATCACCTTGTGGAATTAGTTAAGGCTGTCTTCCAAGCTGATCTTGAAGAATTTAACCATTTTTTCACCCAAATACACCCCCACCATGCTGATGCTCCAACGCCCTGTCTCTCCACTTTTGTCCGATTCTACAACTATAGTGATTCTGTCTTGAAAAATATTCCTGTAGAAGAGCCGCCTGACCCTCCCTCACCCTCTGCCATAGTGGGTTAGAAGTATTCCGCTCCCCACCTGGTTGGAGGCTTTTGTTTTGGTTTTGGTCTTATTTAACTGAGGTAAGCCAACCAGGGGCTGGACATTACCAAACTAAAACTAAAACTAAAACTAATGTAACTAATTGATTCAAACAAAACGCCCAAATGAGCGGTTTGAATGAAACACTAAACAAAACAACCAACCAGCTGGGCAGTGGAGACCACTTATCCCTCCATGGCGGAAGGGGAGGGGGGATTGGGGAGCTCATCTTCAGCAGCAGCTTCCTCATCCCAGAGTAGGATACATGTCAAGGTGGATAGCAAGGGCGTTGGGGCATTGGCAGCATGTGGTTCAATATCACTAATGAATGGTATTATTGAGAAATTGCCAGCTATGAAAATGGCAGTGATATATTCAGCTAAAGCTTTTTTGGCTTTAATGCGGGTGTCTGGTAGTTTAACAAACGTGGCAATATTGGTTTGGGTAATCTTAGCTTTAGGATTCCGTGCTACAGTTACCACGTTCTGGATAGCGTCATTGACATTTTTGTGAAATTGATTCATTGTAATTTTACTTTTTGGGGTGAGATTTACAGGGATAACAGGAGGTGGAATACCTCCTGTGAGCATTGCCACTGATTTGGTGACAGCTTTGCGGAGGGGATGACAATATGGTGTGGCAGCTGCTTCTACTGCAAGCTGGTGGTCACTGTAGAATGATTCAGCATTTGTCTGTGGGGCATATAAATGAGGGTGGCATTTGGCGTCCCATTATTTATTACAGAACCGCTAGATTTGCATAAATGGTTCTTCAATGAGATTACCTGATTCATCAATTTCAGCCAATAACTTCCATGGGTTCTGGTTGAATTGGATTTAGGAATTGCCATATGGTTGAGGTTTGGTTGGTTCATTGGAGGATGCATGGGATTGAACTGGGGTCCAATCCTGTGCTTGATTGGATGTAGCATTTGTGCCACTGGGGCGAGGAGGAGGCTGATTGGTGGCTACAGGTGCAGCTGCAGCATCAGGATTTGGGGGAGGGGGAGGTAGGATCATACCCCATACCAAAGCTGGCACAGAGTGGGCGGCAGATTGGAGTCTGGCGGACAAAAAATCAGCGCCATCAGAAGCAGCTAGGGATGGGAACTTGCATTTCAAGTGGTCCAATTCAAAACAGGATGGACAGATCGTCTGTCCGCCCTTGATGCGGGCCCAGAAAAGATGGTCAGGGGCAGAGGGGATAACAGCATGAGGGGAAATTAGCAGGGCAATTTTGTCTGATTCAGGGCTGATTGTGGCATATGCCTGAGGCCCAGCGAGGCGTGTGGCTCCATTTGGGACCACAAATTGAGAAATGGGGTTGGAGCCATAGGCTGCCAAACCTTCCATCAGCTCCTGGTGGAGCACCTCAGGGGAAAGGTGGGTGGGCAAACCAGCGAACTGAACCATTAAAGTGGTATCTGCTGGGAGTTATGTCCAAATTGTGGGGAGAGGGGTACCCTGGAAAACCAGGGGCATAGTTGCTGCAGTGGTGGAATTGGCTTCACAGGTGAAGCCAAGATCAAATACCCCTTATAGGAGTGGAAGTTGATAAAAGTGGTGGGATGCATCATTGCCTGTACCATTTTGATAATGGCTTGGTTGTGGTAGGGTAAAAGTTTGCCATATTTGACTCTAAGACCAAAATGCATGTTGCTCTGGGGGAGCACCAGGGGGCAGTGGGGCACCGCTTGGGTTTGAGCAAGGTGGGTGTCAAGATCCTTGGGAGGAACAAATCATCCCAGGGTTTGGTATGACTGGGAAAGCCAGTCTGAGCACATTTTCCTGTCAGACAGAAAATGGCAGGGGGAGGGGTTCACCGCTGCCCCACACTGGGGCAGCTGGCGGGGAATCTGAGGACATTGGAGCGAAACTATGGCAGGCAATTGAGATTTTCTTTTTTTATCTATATAATTTTGCTTGGAAAGTTATGCCAATCAGAAAGAGAGTATCAGTGGAGCACTATTCAAACCTCAATAATATTGAGGTAGCAAGCGTTTGTTGTAATTTTTGATAAAAATTTAGTAAGTTTTTTTGATAAAAAATTAGTAAGATTTATGATAAAAGAATTAGTAATTATACAATTAATGTGAAATATATTTATTGCATGTAATTACAGAAAATAGGATTTATTTTGATTTATTTGTCACAATAATTTTATATTTATTAATTTATTAATAAATTTTTACAACTTTAAATTTAGTTTGTTGATTAAAAAGTAAATTTTATTTTTGTTATGTTTTTGCCAGTTTTTCATCATTGTTATTTGCAATAATCTATTTTTATTGATTAAGTACTATCCATAGGATAGTCATATAAGGTATCCTATTACCTGAAGTGATGCAAAGTATTTTCATGGGTCACCTAGTATATATATTAGATATTATATAGGACTGATATCAAAAATTATATATGATTTTATTAAAAAATAGTATATTACTATCCCCAAACTTTATAAAGTACTTGCTTAAGTTTGGTAATTTTTGGTTTATTTGTTCATGAGATAATGCATCCTACATAAATAAATAAACAGAATGATAGTTTTGTAAACAAAAGTTTAGGCTAATTCTTGTTGATACCCAGTTTAACATATATTGTTTGTGGGTTTAAAGTTTACCAGATGGTCTAATCAATTCATTTTATACTGGTAGATAGCTACAGATAAAATTAAGAAAACAAATTCTATTGAATCAATATAAAATTACCATCCACTCATCCAAAACCAATTAAACCAATCAAATTAAATAAAACATCAACCACTTACATGAAATCATTGAGCCCATCAAATCACCCTAAATCCACCAACCTTTGTCAAATGGAAGAATAATTACATTCTAATCCACTTGAATAATAATTCCACGTTCATGGAATATTCATTTTTATACTGATTTCAGTTAATTCCCCTAGAACATTCTAGGCACTGAAATATCCCTAGAAACAGGTATAAATACCTTTGGTTCTTATCACAATAAATTATCAAATTATAAAGTTTCACTTCCTGTTGTGTTTATCTTCCAGTTTAAGAAATATCCTTCCCTGGGCATTTCAAGTCATAAATACCCAGGATGACTAATGACAACCACCAAGTTGATGATCCTGAAAATCCTGAGAGTTATGCTCTGCCACCCGTCAGGGAATACATCAGAATCCCCTAGTTCCCCAACAGCACATATATACCAAAATTGGTGATCCTGCCAGGGAACCTGAGAATGCCTTCCAGAGATAGGCTCTTACCCTAACGTTAATGAAACTCTACACAGGGCAAAACCTAGAGAAATTTGAAAATGGTCCAATAGATGAATGGTTGAAAGCCTATACTCCTGGGGCGATGACTATGATGTGAGTGACCGCCAATGACTCTGTGAGGTGCTCAGCCTTCTAACAGGTGTGGCAAGGAGGTGACATAGTGCCAACCTCCCATTTGACACCTGGGGTGAATGGCAGGAGTGTGCCCATGCCAAGTTTTGGGTATCCATTACTCAACTATGAGAGAAGTTCTGGCACATGCGCCTGAAGGATTATGATAACCTTGACCATTTCCTGGATAAATTTGAAGACCTACTTGGACAATGGCACCAGTCTAGCAACCAACGCTGTGATGATATGGATCAACAGTTACTGGAATGGTTTATTAATGCCTTAGAGAAACCATACCTAAATGCTGTCTTGGTTTCCCAACCTTCATGTGCTAACCATGCCATTGAAGTCTACCGCCAATATGCTCGCCTAGCCAGCCATTGACCTACAAAATCAAATACCAGAAGGCTGGAGCTAGAGGAGGAAGAACCTGAGGGTGAGGCGACCACAAAGTTCCAACATATTAGCCACCTCTGAGTTTACCACACATATTAATGCCCTTTCAGAGCAAGTACAACAGCTCATTATGCTAGTACAAAGGATGACCCCACAAAACAACCTTTGCTGCCACAATTGTAATGAGCTTGGGCATCATTACACACAGCACCAAAACCCCTGCCGGTGGTGCAAAGTGGTTCATTTAGATGGAAGGTGTCCTGCCAGAGCTAGTTAAAGAAATCATGATGCACCTCCAGCTCCTGGGCAGGCAAATTTCGCTCAGCCTGTACCCCATCAGTACCCTAATCTGCCATCAATGCCTTATGGGGGAGCACCAGTGGGACCTTATCCGCCATATCCCTATCTTTTTACAACTCCACCATCAAATGAATACTATGGGATGGGGACAGTGCCTTACCAGCACCCCTATGTATGGCCACCACCAGGACAGCCTAGGCCTTTCCACTGACAGATTGAGTACTCATCACCAAAACCTGAAACAGAACAAGTTTGACAACTCCTATTGGCAGAAATATATGCTGCTGAAAAACGCAAACAAGAAGAATTAGCCAGCCACAATATATATGACCCAACTAAAAGAATGAGAATTGATGACATTTTGGACCCAGAGCAGAAAGAACCCAATGAACCAAATGGAGTACTTATAGAAGAGTATGATGAACCCAGAAGAAAACAAGATGATACCTCTCTAATTACCTGAATTAGCCAAGCAGACTATGGAAACCTGCAGCCCCAACACTACCCAAGTAATAAAGCAGTTGTCCCTATTGAAACCCATCAAGTAGTGAAGAAAACAACTGCCACAAAATTTTGAGTACCACAACAACCTATAGTACCAATTCCTAACCCAGCGTCATACTGACCTAAAGGGGTCTCCGCTACCAAGCTTTTAGAAGAGACAATTATCCCAGTACCCCTCAGTGACCAGTGCAAGTCTAGCCTGGCACTACAGCATGACCTTCATCAAGACGATGGTCTAATTCAGCTTTGAAATGGAGGCCCAAAACAGGAGTCCCTACTCACCAATACAGGAGCACCCCGCACCATGGGGTCCCTCTTTGATACTCAGTGCCTATCCTCCTTGATACAGGTTCTTCAGCGAATATTGTAACAAAGAAGTTAATTCTGGACATTGGATATGAGAACATCCTTCAGAGCGGCATGGTCTTCCTGATGGCTGGTGGAACTCAACAATCTTGTTGTAATCAAGTATTTGACCTTCATGTGAAAATAGTTGGCAAAATCCGCTATATTGATGCAGTAGTCTTTGATCACAACCACTTCCAGTTGTTGCTTTCCTGGAAGGCCCTAAAGAAGTTCAGAATACATGCCAACTTTGAATCGGATCAATGGTTTATTCAGACAGAAAAAGAATGAAGCCCCTGACTGTTACATATTCCAACCCAGAAAGGCCATCAGACACCCCGGCGCAACTGTCTATCTACTGGTGAGATTAGTTAACAGAAAAAATTAATGCCCTAACCCACTTGGAGGATCAGCAAAAGGCAGATCTATCACAACTACACAGACAATTTGAGACACTTTTCTGCCACGATGGTGATGATGTTCCCCTCTCAACCTTGGGTTCACACCAGATTGATGTTAGTGATACTAAACCCATTTGCCAGATGATCATATCGCCTGCCACAAGCATTAAAAATTTGTTAAAGCAGAAATCAAGAAAGGTCTAGCCAGTGACCTCATTCACCCCTCTCAATCACTGTGGGCATTCCCTGTTGAAGTTGTCCCCAAAAAGAATGGAAAACTCTGCTTGTGCGTTGACTACATCTTTCTAAACTGAGTAACAAAGAAAAATGCATACCCAATGCCACTGATCACAGACATCTTCAATACCATGGGAGGCGCACAGTACTTCACCAATATCGCTTTGTTCTCTGGATACTATCAACTGGCAATGGAGGAAGAGTCTATCCCAAAAATGGCGTTTGTCACCAAATTTGGACAGTTCAAAAACACTCAAATGCCCTTTAGTCTTACTGGAGCTCTTAGAACCTTCCAAAAGGTTATGGATGAATTATTTCATGGATTAAAAAGTCAGTGTGTCACTGTTTACCTTGATGATATCACCATCTATTCCAATGATTTCATTCAATACCTGCATGACCTAGGAGCAGTACTTCATCAGATCAAGAAAGCAAACCTTGGCATCAATGAGTCAAAGCTGATACTCTGCACTAGAGAGCTAAAGCTGCTAGAGCACATTATCTCACCTGAAGGAAAATGCACTGACCCTTCTAAGGTGGAAGCCATTTCTACATGTCCCATCCCAAACAATGCAGCTGAACTCCTTAGCTTTCTGGGAACTGTCAACTACTATCAGACCTTTATTCCAAACTTTAGCAAGGTACCTGCTCCATTGTATTAACTCCAGAAGAAGGGAACCCCTTGGGACTTCAGCAATGCTGCCCACCAGAGTTTTGTCAGCCTTAGAAATGCATTAATTCAAACTTACATTTTGATCTTCCCCACACATCTGCTGAAGAATTTCAGGTGTTCACAGATGCCAGTGATTTATCCATTGGGGATGTGCTTACACAGCTACAAGGAAACAAGTACCTACCTGTGAAATTCATCTCCAAGAAATTTGCCCCAGCAGAATAAACTACTCAACATATGAGAAAGAGGTTCTGGCTGTGGTGTTCGCTCTTCATAAATTCTGATATTATCTGTTGAACTGGCGGGTCACAGTATTCACTGATAACTCAGCAGTAAGTTTTCTGCTAAATAATCCCAACCCAAATGAGCACTGGGTATGCTGGAGATATGAGCTAATGGAGTTTGATTTAAAATTCGTGCACCTCCCTGGATGGTTTAATGCAGTGGCAGATGGGTTATCACAAATCCACAATAACCTAGCAGGACCAGCAATCTTGCATATGGGGGAGATTGATCCTGAGAATGAGCTCCTGCAAATATGGAAGTTCCTAGAGGATTTTGAAGTTCCAAGTGATATCCAAGATACACTATCATGTAATAAAACGTTGTTCAAAATTTCTAACATTTGAAGGGCATATATATTTACATACCAAGAAATTAGTGGCCCAGGTGGTTCCAAGAAGCCAATGCGCGCAGTGAATGAAGGAGGCTCATGATGATGCTGGACACTTTGGAGTACAAGCCACCTGGTTGAGACTCTTTTCTGTATACTGGTGGACAAACACCTACACTGAAGTTAGCAACTATGTATCTACATGCCATGCCTGCCAAGTCTTTGCTAAGTCACCAGATGCTCAGAAACCCCTGAACCCTAAAGCAACACCTGGAATATTTGAGATGTGGGGCCTTAACTTTATGGGACCTTTAAGGGTTGCCACTGATGGATCAAAGTATATTCTAGTAGCCACTGAATACTTCAGCTGAAGCCTGTTGCTAAAGCAGTTACCTGAGCTGATGCAGCTACCACAGCCAGTTCCTATATGAAGAGATATTTACTATCTATGGACCAGATCAGCTTATCCTGACTGACCGGGGATCACATTTCAATAATAAATTAATTGAGGAAATGTTGGTCCAGGTGTGCACTCATCACTCCATTACAACAGCATACAACTCTCAGTGTGATAGACTAACATAATGGATGAATCAAATACTAATTCATACCCTGGAATAGAGTATCACAGACAACCCTGATAAATGGCCTGAACACTTACCTGCCATCCTTTGGGCATACTGAACCAAAATCTATAGTACTACCAAGTGTATGACATATGAACTACTGTTTGGAATAAAATTCCTTGCCTAACCCATTGGCTAAGCAACTCAGTAACCATTTCCCATCAATCCATCACTTAAAATGGTCTGACATGGAGAAACTGGTACAAGATCATGCCCATCAAATGAAGATCAACTATGACAACCACCTCAAAACCCTCCAGGTTTTTACAGTAGGAGACTAGTCCTCCTGTACTGAAATGAACTTATAAACTCCCACTCCAAGAAAACTCACCCATAGTTCAAAGGGCCATTTAGAGTTACCAAAGTACTCCCTATGGAAACTACAACCTAGAAACCTTTAATGGAGTACCATATCAGTCAACCATCAATGGTAATCATCCTAAACTTTACCAGGATAAAAATGAGTAGGGGGAGTGTCAAACGGATTAATAATTCTGTTCTGATCCACTTGAATAATAATTTCACATTCATGGAATATTCATTTTTATCCTGATTTCAGTTAATTCCCCTAGAACATTCTAGGCACCTAAATATCCCTAGAAACAGGTATAAATACCTGCAGTCCTTATCACAATAAACCATCAGATTTCAAAGCTTAATTTCCTGTTGTGTTTCTTATCTTCAAGTTTTAAGAAATATCCTTCCCTGGGTATTTAAGTCATAAACTCCCAGGATGACTGACGACCACCACCAAATTGATGATCCTGAAAACCCTGAGAGTTATGCTCTGCCACCTGCCACCCGTTGGGGAATACATCAGAATCCCCTAGTTCCCCGACACCACCCAGCCAAAACCAACTAACTTATCAAATCAACTAATCACTAACTTTTTTATGAAAACTCTCAAATTTAAATCATTTTATAATACTTAATTTATTAAGGTAAGTTTTAACCTGCTTTTTCAACTGAATATCAAACTTCTCAGCTGTAACATTATATCAATTTCCAATAAAACATATAAAATTTTCACTTCTTACATATAAAACTTTTTATTTTATTATGAAAATTAAAAATCCAGCTTCGAGGTGCACACAGACCCCCTCCCATCCATCTATATCCAAAATTTCAAAGCTATATATGCTCTAGTTTTGGCTTGGCATCGCACACACACTTTTGCTTTTATTAATATAGATAACTTTACTCGATCAAAAAAACTATAACCATGAATAATTAGAGTTTTAAACCCCAGACAATTGGCAACACTGTCATCTAAATGTCTATCAAACTTAAAAAAGTTTAAACAAAGATTTGTCTTATTTTTTTAACCGCTTGCCGTTTTTTAAAAGAACCCGAGAACTTTTACTACGCTTAATGTTTAAGCGGTTGGTCTTTTGGCGTTCAGACTTTGTTTCATAACGAAACTTTCTTTCTCGCGGTTTTTTCCTAAAAGGAATTGAACTTAGCATTCAAAAAACACAAAAAAAAGTATAAAGTAGCAGCTTAGAAACAAATTAATATACAACATTAAATACTCACTTTATAGGGTTTTCTTTAACTTTTTCGGCTGAAGTATCTTGAGCTTTAAGCCCCTTTTGAAGGCATTAATATAAAACTAACAAGCCTTATTAACTAACCTGAGCTCTGGCTTGGATTTTTTTCAACAAAGAAAGAGGATTATCTTCTTCTTGGACTTCCTCATCAAAATCTGTAACCACAGTTACCTTTGTCGTAGCAAGCTTATCACTAAACTCGAGATTTCTGTCAAGCTCTTTGTTCTCATTTGCATTTTTCTCATTTTCCGCTATTTTATAAAAAATAATTCTTAAATTTTTGACGAAAATATATATCACAAAACGCCAGATTAATATTTACTAACCTTCTTCAAGCAAGGCTAACATAGGTTCTATATTTTTCAATCTCTCGCTACGTTGCTAAAAATCAAAACATGAGTAAAGCAACGGAAAATATTCGCGAAATAAAAAGTAAAATATAAAGGCATAGTTTACCTCCTTTCTTAGCTCAAGTCGTTCTGCGCGCTCCCTCTCTTTGGCTTTGGCAATAGCTTCCTTCTTTCTTTCTTTTTTTCTTTTTTGAAACCCAGTAAGGTAATCCCTGCAATTAACTGTAAAAAGCAACAAAACTAAACTACCTTCTCTTGTCCTCATCAAATTTGATTTTCTTCAATCTGAAGCTCCTTTGCCTTTCTCTTTTTATTGTATGCTTTAGTCCCAGAAGTTAAGACATCAAGGTTTGAAGGGGTTCCTTTTTTAAAAATTTTTGGGCCCATAGTTATACATAAAATTATATAAAATTTGTAAAGAAATGCTTTGCGCTAGATCAATTTTCCAATTTCTAGCAGAATTACTTAAGAATATAATATAGGAGGGGAGGATACCCCAACGGTAGAGTAGGGACCTCTACCGCTGCCTCCCCGAGTTCGATTCCGGTATTTGACTTTGGGTAGGGGACAGTTATGACTGTGTTGGCGTTGCGCACCAATGCCCCGAACCGAGATAGCGAATGGCAAAGGCAGTCCATGGAGTTCCTGGCCTATCATACGCCGCGCATGGAGGTTTCCGGATTTTATCCTCCTTTCCCATTTTCTTCACTCCCCTAATCGGTGCGGTATCGTCCCCAGGTCGGCCCACCTCGAATAAAATAAAAATAAAGAATATAATATAGGTCTGGGTTTAGAGGCTGTGGCAAATTAATCGAATGCTCAGCTTAATTGAAGTAAGGTTCACTATTTTAGCTAATTACTAGCCAAGTAACCCAGCTTTGCTTAGGTTTATAATTTATCAAATGATTCCAATCAATTGTTTAGTTTTGAAAT
>JAKSZP010006248.1:0-16398 GCA_022478985.1 Massospora cicadina | reverse complement strand
CTTGGCCACTGTGACTGCCCCTAAGTCTCATATCACTCTGGCTTTAACCCACCGGGTTAAGTAATCAATTGCCGCCAAAATATACTTGGACCAATTAGTTTCCATTGGCAGAGGGCAATGACATCAAGGGAAACTGTATGCCAAACAAAGTGTGGCTTCACTAACTGGTAGGAGGTCTTCAGCCAGAATGTCTTTTACACTTGGCACTAGTGACAGGAGGAGATAGTGTCAAGCACATCAAAATCCATTTTACAGTAGTACTGAGGCTGCAATAATTCCAACGCCTTTTGCACACCCCTATGCCCAATGGCCCTATGTGCGCTCATGACAATAGATGGGCGAGTGAAAGGTCTTAGATATTCACAGTAATGTCCCCTATCCACTTATATAATTACCATTTTTCTGGAACGTATTGGCCCTTATACCATCCAATACCTCGATGACTGGAGGCGGTTCATCGTCATACTTACCACTAAGCATTTTGTTAAACATTATATCACTTGGATCCACCGTAACTGTAATAGTGGGTAATCTCGATAAACAATTGGCATTTTGGTGTTCTGCTCCAGGTTGGTGAAGAATTTCAAATTTTATGCCTGCAATTTAAGAGCCCATTGGGATAGACGCCCTTCAGGCTCTTTAAGATTCAGTAACCAGCATAATGAGGCATGATCCGTTACAACTTTGAATTTCACCCCATACAAATACACCCAAAATTTCTTATAGGCGTAGATCACCACCAAGCACTCCTGCTTGGTCATGGTGTAATTGCGCTTATGGCTGTTCAAACTATGACTACAGTATGCTATGGGGTGCTCTTCTCCTTCCTCATCTTTTGGGATAGGAATATCCCTACAGCAGAAAGGATGCATCCATCTTAACAATGAACTCTTTTTAAAAATTGGAATAGCGTAACACCGGTGCACTGGTTAATGCTGTTCAAAGTTTATCAAAAGCGCGTTGCTGACGTTCCGCCTATTCAAATATAGTGTCCTTTCTTTATAACTTAAAGAGTGGGCCCTTAATACAGCTGAAGTCAGGGATGAAGCGCCAGTAATATCTGACCATTCCCAAAAAGACCTGTATATCCTGCTTGCTATTGGGTGAAGTCATCTTACATATAGCTTCCACTTTGGCTGGTTGAGGTCTCAGCCCTGTGGCATCAACCATGAACCCCAGGTACTCCAGCTGGTCCTTAAAGAAGTGGCATTTCTGAGGTTTGATCTTGATGTTGGCCTCAGAGAGCCAGCAGAATACAGCTTCTAGATGGTTGAGGTGTTCAGAGAAGGTTCAGGAGAAAACATTAATGTCGTCAAGGTATACAAGGACACATGACAGTTTTAGGTCCTCCAGAATAGTATCCATTGCTCGTTGAAATGTAGCTGGGGCGTTACACAGCCCTTGCAGCATCCGAGTTGGTTGAAAAAGAGCTTTGGAAGTGATTACAGCACACTTTTCCTGCTCCACCGATGGCAACTCAATTTTCCAGTAGCTCAAGATCAGGTCCATAGCTGAGAGGAACTGAGCTCCTCATAGCCAATCCAAAGCATCGTCAATCCGCGGTAAGGGATAGGAGTCCTTTTTGGTGATGCTATTGAGCTTTTGGTAGTCTATTACTATGCAAGTTAGTGCCACCCTTCTTTTTAGCAATCAGAACGGGTGATGCCCATGGACTCTTGGATGGTTCAAGAATCCTTTATGCTAATAGCTTGTCAATTTCCTCAGTTACTACTTCTTCTGCCACCCTTGATTGGCAGATTGGCCTTGACCTGATGGGAGGATGATCTCCAGTGTCCAGTCTATGAACCACCCCCTGCGCACATCCTAAATTGTGGTCATCGACAGAAAACATCCCTCTATATTGTTGAAATAAAGCGGTTGTCCTATCCTTCTGTGGTTCTGACAGCCCCATTAACTTGTTACGGGATACAACTGCCATTACATTGAGCGGTGATTTGACATGCAGACCAAATTCCTCCAGTGACCCAAATTCATGAACTGAAAGAACCTCCTCAATAGGGATTAAGTGTATATATGCCACTATTTAGTGGCGGCGGATTTGCAGTGGTACTATTTGTAGATTTGCAAGTAAGACTTTGATCTCCCCTTGCCCTGGTAATATAATGCCTGGGGCCATGTGGGGCTCAAACTGTGATTGCTGATATTGCTTAATAACCTCCCCATAGAGTCCATCTGGAATTTCAACCACCAACTCAGTGCTAAATATAACTTGATGCCCAGATGGAATAGATATAGATCCAGCCGCTCAGAGCGGCAACCCTTGGTATTCATAAATCTGTTGAGGAAGGGCCCGGGTTTTTCCCTTTAACCAACGGTAGTGCACTGGTATTACTCCATTGCTATAAGCTAGATTGATATTCTCCATATGCACCAGATCATTTGGCACTCCTCTAGAGGTGAAGTGAATTGGGATTTTCTGACCCAATATCTCAAAAGTCTTATCAGTCATATCAATGACAGCCCCATAGTATCTCAAGAAAGCAGTTCCAATTAGCAGATCGTAATGGCTATTTGGTAACACTATAGCTGGGGCTACCATGACAATAGGACCAAAACGCAGCGGAAGAGCTGTATGCTCCCTCAGAGACTGTCTTTTCCACTCCAGCAGTACTGTATACCATCCGGTGTTCCACATCCAGCTTTAATGTCAACCTGGCCACCATTTGGTGGAGAATATATTGATGGGGGCACCGGTATCTATGATGGCACAGACTTGAGTCTTAGCTACAACCAAGTCACAGTAAGTAAATTTGGAGTAAGACGCATCTTGACTGTTTATAACATGGATATCTAAGAAATCCCTGTTTTCAAGAAAACATGAAATCCCTTTACCAATTCTGGGATATTGTTTGATAATAGTTTTGAAAGAAAGAGTGGCGCTTACTGCTTGCAAAAAAGGTGCATCTGAGGAGGGGTATAACTTTTCAGGGGAAACTTGGTTGAACATTTGGCAAGCATATGGCTCAACCTGCATCTGGGACCCCTCTTCTGCCATAGCCGCAGACTGCACTCATGTCAAAACATTCACCCCCCAACCGGCTGCTGATATAATACTGACTCATTGTGCAAAGGAACTTCTGCTGATTATTCTATTTTTGGTTCAGGTAGGACATCTGGTGTAGCGGAGATAGAGCGTCCCTTCTCTACATCACTCTGACTTTTCCCTGATCATACTGTTCCAGCTGTAAACAAGAGACCAGTTGATTAGGGCACCATCGTGCCAGATGCCCCTGTCAACTGCATTTGAAACAGCTGACCCCATAGGGTCCACGTCCTTTATTAATATGAAACAAGTCACAGTGAGAGTTGGACTGGAAGTGGTCAGTGTAAACAGGTTTAGAGCGGTGGGTGGGCCTAGGACGATAAACAGGTATGGGTTGGATGTTTAACCGCTGAGGGTAATAAGGTGGAATGTGAACTGGACTAGCAGAGTTCCCCAAATAAGATAATTCGATGGTTAAAGCAGAAGGATTACACACGGTATTAGGTGGAGGGAAGTTGGCTAAAATACGGTGTAAAAACTTAACAATTTTAAGCAAAGGTACATCTTCATCCAACAGTGGGGCCATAACGTTATGTAACTCACGTTATGGCTTTACAGCAGAAGTCATCACAATACACACATATGATTCAGATAAAATTCTGGCCCCAATTAGCATGTGAGCTTCTGCCATAAATTGCTCAACAAACGTGGTGAGGGTCTCATTCCGCTGAAACCTGATGGTCAAAAAGTCAGCCTTCCACTGTGGCATCTTTGCAGTTCCGCTGAACAATCACAGCACCATCTTTTTAACTTCTTGGTATGTAATGGAGCTTCTGGAAATGTAACAGATGACTTGATCAGCACTTCCAACATCCAAGGAAGAAATCAACGGTTTTACTCTTTGTCAATCTAAAACTCCTTCAATTGGAATTTCAAATCGCTTAAAGAGCCCATAAATATTCCCTTCACAATCAAATGGGGGCAGCTTATTGCAGCAAACCTTCTGGTGCAGCACATCTTGTTTTTTAAGAACAGTGTACAAAGACAGTTTCAGCTCCACATAGGCAAATGAACCAGAGTGTTGGGTAGAGCTTTTATCAAACAACATGAATGAAACATAGTAGGCAACTTGGTATTTATCTTTTTGTTTTAATTGATCAATAGGCCCCCTGAAGTGAGCACCACTGTTATAAAATCGGCATTATTCAATAGATATGCTGGTAGACTTGGCACAGGGTTTGACCTACTGAGCAATCAGGACCAACGATAGGATGATCTTTGCCTTTGAAACAACATAATAGACTTTTCAAATAAATATGGAGCACTTGCTCCCACAACCTCTTTTATTTAATATACTTAATATTGCAGATTCATTCTATTCCGCTTTATTCAACTTACTAAACAACAAACTCCTCTTGATCATCTCATCTCGCCTATATTGTAATGACTTCAGATGCTTTTGCTTCTATGGCTTAGTAATTTAATTCGCCATATCTCATTGGTTCCATCGCTTCGTTTTTTTGTTAATTTCCCAATTGCCTATCTGAGGCAATTTCCCAACAACCCAATATCGCCTCATTTCGAGGCACTTGAATTACCATTACCCATATTAGTTCTCAACGGATTCTATCTGTTCCACCATAACAACTTAGGGCTTATTGTCCTGTCATATCAGAATCGCAACAGGTTTCAAAATTTCATTCTCCATGTGACTAAATTAAACTGTCATCAATAATGAGATATCTGGAGCATTTTAACGCCATTGCTGTAATGCAGGGGCAAGCATCACACACATTTCCAGAACCAAACTGGGCATATCTTGCCTGTACACAACGTTGGTCTGAGGTATGTTTTAAGTTAGATGGTTTTGCATCTTGACATTTTTGGCTTCCTGACGTCCAGCCTTGTCTTTACAGATGGTTCCCTCAATTATATCATGTAGCCATGACATTACACTCTTGTTCTTTTGGGGCTCCACCCTCCTTCTGGGCTTTTGCTAAGGAAAATTTCTTGTGGGACAGGGCCAGCTTCATGCGGTAATGGCCTACTTTGATTTAATCCTGCAGCCTCATGGAAACTCTCATGGAAAACTTTAATAAGATCTTGGGCATGGCTTAGTGAAGCGCTGGTACCCAACTGTTCTCCATTGTGTCAAATCCCTTCCAGGATATAAGATACTCAATTCATCTTCTTACACTAAGGGAGGCTATAATCTTCTTCACTTCCCACTCTGGCGTTACATTAATGAGATAAGCTTACAGTGTCTCTGATGGGGGCCCTAAAACAATGTCAGCTTGCTTTCATGAAAGACAGCAAAAATCCGGAACAATACAGGAAGATCAAGCTGGTACTAGTCATGGCTCACCTTTCTGACAATTTGGTATGGCCCTATCCTCTTTGGTCCCAGAGTTTTTCATTGTTGCTTGATTGGGATGTTTTTAGCATCCAGAATCACAAGATCTTCTTCCTTGTATGATGGACCAACTTGTCTCTTACCATCAGCGTTCTTCTTATAAGCTTGCATGGCCAAATAAATTGGTGTTCACACCTTGGTGTAATTTCTTAATCATTTTTGCAAGTCCACCACCGCTTCCACCTTGGATTCATAACTGGGATCCATGTTGAAGGTGGGATTGAAGCCATAGTTGGAGAAGAAAGGGGAAGAACTAATTGATGCATGTTGTGCATTGTTATAACTAAATTGAGCAATGGGAATGAAAACCCAAGTTAAATGATCTGTGGCAGTGTAACACCTCAGAAACTGTTACAAGCACTGGTTTACTCGTTCAGTCTGCCCATCTGATTGGGGGTGATAGACAGTTATATGGAAGGAGCAAATTTTAATAGTCTTAAACAATTCTTCCCAAAAATAGAGGTAAACTGAGGTTCCAATCATTAGTTATCTCCTGAGGCACCCAATGAAGGGCAAACACATGATACATGAAGGGCCTAGCCATCTCAGCCACAGTTACTGTGGTTCTGCAGGGAATAAAATGGGAGAACTTTGTAAAACGGTCCACCACTACCATGATGGAGTCATAGCCAGCAAGTGCCAGCAACTGCACGTTGAAATCCACCAATAAACAAGTGCAAGGCCCTTCAGTCTTTTGAACTGGCGCCAGCAACTCCGCAATGAGCTGGCAAATTTGGTTTCAACTGTTATGGACCAGGCACTATTTACAATACCTGGAAACCTAAAGGCTAAACCCTTCCAATTGTAAGTGTGGTGAATTAGCTCTAGAGTCTTCGCCTTCCCAGGATGTCCAACAGTGATTCCATCATGATGGCCCTGGATGTTTTCCAGGCGAAGGAGTCCAGCAGGAACCCATAAGCGTCCCTGGAACCACATTATTTCATCCTTCACATGGTAACCCCTGATAATGTTCTCCCAATTTTGACTCGCTTCTGGCAAGGACCATAGTATACTTAGCTGACAAAAGCTGTGAAGGGAATATATTTTAGAACATAACATACTTCTTAACATTTTCCATTAAAGCAAGCTCTGGATCGTGGGACAATGGAGAAGGAAATTGAGACACAATCTTACCCAGAAGAATCACCAAGTGAGTGTTGTGTACTCCTATCTCCTTTGGATTGGGAGCCAATGCAGGGTTTCTGCTCAAAGCATCTTTCAAACTATTCTCCTGGCCCTTTGTAAACTCAAAAGAAAACACAAATTGGGCCAGAGCCTCATGCTAGTGGTTTTGCCTTGGGGTCAGGGCATGAGGTATACAGTAGTACAACAAGGCACAGTGATCTTCACACATGTGGAAGGGTTGGGATGAGCCATGCAAATGGTGGCGCCAATAAGTAAGAGCCATAACCACTACTAGTAACTATTTGTCATAAATGGCGTAGTTTAACTTTAGTAAAGACATCTTCCAAGAAAAATACTCCACTGGATGCTTTATTCCATCTTCGCCTACTTTTAATAAGGCAGCCACTATAATTTAGTTGGAGGCATCAGTAGACACAATGAACTCCTTATCAGGATCTACATGGCGAAATATGACGTGGAAAACAGGTGCACTTTACCGCTTGAGATGCATCCTGAAAAATTGGGGACAACTTGAGAACTTTTGCACCATTCTCTTTATACAAGGCGCTTCCACTTCAGAATGATTTGGTGTGAATTTTTTAAGGAACGTACACGTCCCAAAAACTCCTCAATTCCTTAACCAAAATTAAAAATGTAACTCACGAATGGCCTTCTCCTTGTCTGGAGTTATCATTTGTCATTGGTCAAACACAATGTTGCCCAGGAAGATGATGTGGGACTTAAAGAATTCACACTTACTGATTTTTAGCGTAAGTTTAGTTGCCCTTAAACTCTCCACCACTTTACGCAGGTGTAATTCATGGGATTCTTGATCAGGGGAAAACTCCAGAATATCATCCATGTAGGCCACAGCGCACACACCCATAAGGTCCCCAAAGCCGCACCTATATGACTTTGGAAGTTAACAGGCGCATTTTTAAACCCAAAGAGAATAAACAGAAACTAAAAATTCCCTTACTTGTACAGAATATGTTAGCCACTATTGGCCCTTCTTAATATGGATCTGATTGAACGCATTTAGACAATCCACTTAAGAGAAGACTATGGCCTTCTCCAGATATGAGCAATCTGAGAGTCATATGAGATGGGATGCAAGTCTGGTACTGTGAAATTGGTAAGATTCCCATAGTATACACATGGATGTAAGGTACCATCTTCTTTTCCAAAAAGAGAAGTGGGGAGCATACTATAGAGGTACGCTGAAATATTGTGCCTTTGGTTAACTGTTTCTTGACCCACACATCTAATAATATCACCTATACAGTGAAGGGGTAAATGGGAGAAGATATAAGAACAAGATCAACGGTGAGTTGAAACTTCAATTAAAATCTAAATGAGCTGGTAGTACATTGGCTGAAGCCACATCAAAGAAAATCCAGACCCTCCAAACAGGAGGGCAAGGGTACCTCCAAAGTGGGCTTCAGCAACGGAGAAATACTGTGTGTGTGGACCTGGGGCTAATAGGGCAATTTTCCCTGAGATTTAGCCTCAGACAAGGAGATAACTAATTGATGACCAAACCTCAAAGTTAAGGACAAGGTATTGTATGTTAAGTTAGTTCTGATGTCAAATTTTCTCCACCTTTCTATCCCAAAAATAATGAAGTACAAGAGGTTTTTGATTTGCTTGGAAGTGGTCAGCCAATTGATACATACCAACTTGATAATACATCAAACCTAGAACCTTCAGCATGGGAATACTTTAGGAAGCCCCTCCCCTAATCATACCACCTGTCAAGACTTTCAACTCAAGGTATTTAGCCAGGTTTTGGTCAATAAAATTCTCAGAGACTCCTGTGTCTTCCAAAATAGTTGTGCTTATTTTCCTTAACGGGGATGAAAGGGTAGTAGTCAACAAAAATTATGAGAATGGTCTTTATTCATAGCAGACAATGCCAACACTTCACCAAAAAATACTTCATATGGCATAAACATGCCTCCATGGTAAGTTTTAGCATCATAAAACGGAGAGGGATAGTTGGCCATCCTAACTACTGAGGTCATAAATACCACCATATCTTCAGCAGTCTCATAAACAATTTTATTTTGTAAAGTAACTTCTTTTTCATCAACAATGTTTTTGCAGATCATGGTAGGGGTCAAGCTTGGGTCCTCTGGGGTGATCTGGTATACAGAAATGGGTTCCATGCTTAAGTCCTAAGAGATGATATATGAATTGTTTTTATTAAATAAATTTGCGTTATAAAACGCGTTTTCTGGCGTTAATGACCCCATGTTAGATTAGGTGGCTGGTTGTGCTTCATTATCCAAAGCCACCACCAGCTCTTCATCAATTCTTTGGCCTGCACTGCAGAAATGTGGTGCAAAGAAAAATTGTTTTCAAAGATTCATTTTTTAAATTTGGGGCTAGACTCTTCCAGACCCTTAATTCTGTCAAAGCGTGGAGGGATTGGTGGGGAGCTCTGACCCATTAAAAGGAAGTACAAAAGTTACATGCGCCATATTTACAGGGGCAACCATGGGTGACATAATTGCAGCATAATCAACTGGAACATTTAATTTAATCTTAAGGTTAGATTCCTACTTGACTTCCAATTTGGTGAAAGTCAAAGGAATGGAAGGATGAAAATAATTATTTTTGAGAGGTGCGCATGAGTTTTTGGGGACTGTTGGACAATTGCCATCTTAACTTTGGCAAAAAGTCTTGGTTAAGAATAGTCCCAATTTAACAAATATGATCAGCCAATTACAAGTCCAATTTTAAAAAAATACTTCAGATTGAAAATAAAGATAATACTGGCCAAAAGACCCTTATTAATTTTTGGTGGAACCCTGTGAATTGGGGTAACACTTTTTTAAATACCACACAGGTGATTAACATGAGATCAGGAAGTTGGATTGCTCCAACCACATGGCGGACTCTGGGGCGTCCATTGGATGGTTCTCCCCCAGCCACGTCCAGTTCCATTCAAATACCTAAAGGGGGACCACCCCCTTTTATAGGCTTGATGGGGTTCCCCCAAGGTGCAATTATTCTACCTAATGGCGATTGGTTAAAAATATCAAATCATTACCACATGGGTACATTCTGCTTAAAGTTAAACTTCCCATCAGTCGTCTTACCAAAGTAAACCAAATTTTCTGAGCTCTGATAAGACAAATTTCTATATTCCCTAATTCAGATGTTACTAAGCTATTCCTAACATTAACATTAAATCCCTTCAACCCTCAATACCTGAAATAGTTTAAATACTAAGTGTTAATATCAAGAAACTCACTTTTTGTTTCTTATCTCATGCCCAAATAAAATCTTTAGAAACCAAACCTTTACTTTTATTAAATTTGAAACTATTTTAAGCTTTAAGTAGTTTTTTATGGAAATTCAGCTATCAGCACCAGCAAGCTAAAAACTATCTAGGTTCTCACAAATTGATGCTTGCTATAGGGGTTTAATATATTTATCTCAAGTTTAATTACCAACAAAATGAAGGGAGCACCTTCTGGAAGTATTACCAGCTGGGTGAGAAACGGAGTTGGGGCAGAAGTTGACCATATGGATAGCACCCCAACCTTATCATTTGGAGGAGATAAGTTTGAACAAATCTTGATACCAGAGTCTCACCACCTTACCTGGCCTGCAGCTGAAGTAGTGAGAGACCTAACTCATGGCATATTTAACCCTAGTGATATTGCTTCCTGAAAAAGAGGTTCTTCTGTAGAGGACTGTCTTATATACTTCTATAAGATTTGAATCCTTCCTTATACCTATAGCCAGCTTACCAATTTGACTATGTCCACAAATTTGCCCATTCTGCCTTCTTTCATATGATACACCTATTAGCCATCCATCATGAAGAGCTACATTGACACCTAAAAACCATGATACTTGTCATGATTCTGATATGACTGGACAATAAGCGCTAAGTCAATATGGTGGAACAGATGGAATCTGCTGAGTTGTTATGAGCATGATTAATTTGAGCATCTCAAAATGAGGCAATATTGGGCTGTTGGGAAATTGGCCGAATTGGGTGATCATGAATTAACAAATGAAGAATTGGCAGAACTAATGAGATATGGTGAAGTGAATTACTAAGCCATGAAAATGGTACCATCCAAAGTTGCTACCATACAAGTGGGATGAGATGATTGAGGAGGTTAGGTTGTTAATAGTTTAGAGCAGGTGAAACAGCTACGATCAGGTGTGTTTGTTATAGCAAATAAAGAAGTATAGTGGGGCAAGTGCTCCATCTATATATATAAAACAAAGTCATGTTAGTTACACAATTTATAACTCAAGAACGGCTGGACCTATTTTTATCATCTTTGCTTTGTTGGATTTGTCTCCGCCCCGAATAGCAGAATAACTATTAAAACATGGGAAAAATACAGGAAAATAAAAAGTTCTATATGTAACAAGTGAAAATTTTATATACTTCGATGGTATTCGCTATATTGTTACGGCTGAGAAGTTTGATATTCGGTTGATTTGGTAGTTTAAATGGTTTTGTTGAGCGGTTGGCGGGTTTGTGTTGATTAATAAGCTTAACGGTTTAAATAAAGTTAGTGATTGGTTGATTTAATAAAGTTGATTGGTTTTGGTAAGTAGTTGTGATTTTGGTTGTTTCGATACATTTAGTTTTGGTTTACAAAGCGGTTGGTGATTAGTTGATTTTTAATCTAATGGTTTTAGCTAGGTGGTTTAGTGGTTTAGTTAATTCGATAGGTTTAATTGGGTCTGGCTGAATGGTTGGTAAATTTATATTGATTCAGTATAATTTGATTACTTAATTTTATCGATAACCATCTACAAATATAAAAAATATAAGATTATCAGATGAACTTTAAGCCCACAAACAAATCTGTGTTAAACTGGGTATCAACAAGAATTAATCTTAAATTTTATTTACAAAAAAATCAGTATGTTAATTTATTTATATAGATGCATTATCTCGAGCAAATAACCAAAAATCACCTAACTTGGCACAAGTATTCTATAAAATTTGGGAACGGAATGCTAATATGTAATTGTTTAATATAATATAATTTAAACATCAGTTCTATATAAGATCTAGAACGTATATTTCTAATGGTAGGGGGCGGAAGGCGAGTCGGTAAGGGCATATGGCTACCAACCTGAAGGTTGCAGGTTCGATTCCCGCCCTTCGCACATCGATCGGGGTGCCAGCCAAAGGAAGCTATTGGCGGTTAGTAGGTCTAATAACATGAAAACCTTACCCATGACGTAACCAGAAAAATTTGAGTCCCGATCCGGAAGTGGAAAAACTTTCTTCGACGGAGTTGACCCTGCTCAGGTTTCATGTCGTTTCTTTCTTTCTTTCTTTCTTTCTTTCGGTAATGCCTGTCCCCTGGTCGGCTTGCCTCGGTTAAATAAAAAAAATATTTTTAATGGTAATTATATAGCAATCTGGCTATGTATTTTCATATTCATTTAATTCAATGGTTTCATAGGCTTTAATATTTAGTTGGTAGTTTTTGGCTGTTTTGTAAGTTCAATAATTGGTTTTTGCTGAGTGGTGGTTTATTTTTTGGTTGATTCGATAGGCTCAATAGTTTCAGATAAGAGATTGATGGTTTAATTAATTTGGCAAACTTAATTGATTTTAGCTAAGTGGTTGGAGGTTGGAATTTTTGATAAGTTTAATGGTTTCTGGACTTATTGGTAGCTATCTACCAATATAAAAGCTAAAATAATTTAGAATCTGATTAATTTGATAAGTTTATTTTATTTGGCCGAGTGGTTGATAGTTTTTGGTTAAATCGATAGGATACAGTTTAGCTTTAAAGGTGATTAGTTATTGGTTGATTTGATAAGTTCAGTTAGTTTTAGCTGAGTGGTTGGTCTTTTTGGTTGCTTTGATTGAGCAATTAGGTTTAGCCGAGTAGTTATTGCTTAACTATATATAAAATCTAAATTAATCAATTTGAATCACCTGAAATTCTATAGACACCATAGCAAAGCACGGGTAACTCCGCTAGTTATTAATAAAGTTTATTTCTGTTGTTTCAAGGGCAACGATCCTCATATCATTGGTCCTATTGCTCAATGAGTCAAACCCTGCGCAATATTGATTACAGCATATCTCAACTAAAATGCCAATTTTATAACAATTGTGCTCACTACAGGGGGCCCATTGATCAATCACATAGACTGATAAGCATTCCTCAGTTGCTAGTCATGTCATATCCAGCTTGCTTTACTAAGGAAACATCTCAACACACTGCAACTGTTGAATAATCAGTACTCAAGCTTGCCCTAGACACTGTGCTTAAATGGAAAAAGGAGTTACTGCAAGAATATTGTATTGATAAGCTACCTCCATTTGACTGCAATGGAAACATCCATGGATTCTTTGAAAAATTTGAGTTTGCAGTAGAAGGAGCTTCAGATTGGCATAAAGCCAAATTACTAATGTCTACTTTGGATGTTGGAAGCACCGACAAAGTTACTTGCTATCTTCCCAACAGTTCCGTTACCTATCAACAGGTGAAGGATATTGTGCTGTGGTTTGGAGGAACTTCAAAAATAGTGCAACAGAAGGCTGAGTTTTTTACCATTGGGTTTCAATATAATGAGACCCTCACTGCGTTTGCTGATCAATTCTCAGAAGAAGCCCATGTGTTAATTGGGAAAGGAGTTTTAACTGAATGTGACATAAGCATAGCATTGATCTCTGCTGTGAAACCATACTGAGAGTTTTTTATGCTTTGTCTCCATATTTAGAAGTTGAAGTACCTTTGCTTAAACTTATTCAAATTCTACGCCAGTTATCCACTACCTTCCCTCCACCCAGTATAGAGTGGAGCCTTATTGCCTCCGCTGTTAGCCTTGGTTGTTCAGAGGAATCATCCCTCCCTGTTCAGCACCCAGTTAGCATTCCCTGGCCTTATCATCATCACAAGCCTCATTTTCAACCAAGTTGCCAACAGCAGTTCACCTACTGGGATGGGCCTGGTTACACTTTTTGATACCAGTCCACCTTTTCAGGTGGCCCATTTTATAACTCTCAAGGATGCAGGTCTCATAGGGTTAACTATTTTTCATGCGGTCACCCTGGGCACCTGGCTAGGAGTTGTCATAATTGTCAGGTTCAGTACCTACCGTGGAAGCAGTATAATCAGATAAAAGTCAGAGTGGAGTAGAGATAAGAATCTCTACCTCCGCTATTCTGACTCAAAACGTCCCACTTGAACCTAATTCTGCACAGCTGGCGGATGTTTCCTGGTATGATGATGCTTTTCTATACCAGCAGCTGGTTGGAGGGGTAAATGTGCTGACACAAACGCATTTCATGGACATGGTAGAAGCAGGCTCCCAGGAGCACCCAAAACCATATGGATGCCAATTGTTTGATTACCTTCCTACTGATGAACCTGATCCATTACTGATGCGCTCCTTTTAAAAGGGTTAAACGCGGCCCTCCATGTGGACGCTATTGTTAAAGAATACCCTAAATTGGGGAAGGGTATTATATGCTTCCTTAGAAAAAGAGATCAGTTAGATGTCCATGTTTTAAAACAATCAGATGAATCTTACTCTGAGCGTACTTACTGTGACACTGTTGTAGAAAAAACCCAATTTTGCGCAATAATTGATACAGGTGCTTTAATCAACATAGTGTCCTCAAAGTTAGTGTCAAAGTTAGCATTAAAGCCTGATGTAGAGCATTGTATAGTGTATGGGACCTCAGGCTCAGAAAGCACAGTCTCTGAAGGAGCATACAGTGCGCTACCTTTGCAGTTTGGGTCAATTGTCATTTTAGCCCCAGTTATAGTGTTACCAAACAATAATTAAGACATGTTAATTGGTACCTCTTTTATGCATCACTTTGGAGCTGTTGTTGATCTTACAGCAGAGACATTTTAAAAGCTGGGGCAGCAGATCCCAATCTACTTCACTTCTGGCGGAATGTCAAAGGATCCTGTACACATGTGTCACGTTAGTCTTGCATATGGTGATGAGGTGGTTTCAGTTTGATATCATCAATTAAAAAGCAAGACCCGGGCCCTTCCTCACCAAATTTATGAATATCAAAGGCTACCTCTTAGAGCCGCTGACCCTATATCTGTTCCCTCTGGACACCAAGCAATCACAAGCACTGAGTTAGAGGTGGAAGTGCCTGCTGGGCTATATGGGGAGGTCATTGGGCCCTATCAACAATCATGGCTCAAGCCCCATGTGGCCCCTGGCATTATACTCCTGGGGCATGGGGAGATCAAGGTCTTGGTAGCGAACCTTCAGGATAAACCAAGGCAAATCCTGACACCAAGTAGTTGCATTCCTCCATTTCATTCCAGTTGAGGAGGTCCTCAGGATTCATGAGTTTGGTTCACTGGATGAATTCAGTCTGCTCATCAAACCATAGCCCAGCATAATGGCAGTTGTACTGCATGAAGATTTAATGGGGTTAACAGAAGATCAGAAGGATCAAGTGGAAGCCTTATTTCAAAAATACAAAGAGATCTTTGCTGTCAATGATCATGATTTGGGGTGCGCCCGAGGAGTGATCCATCAAGTGGACACTGGGGATCATCCCCCCATCAGATCCTGGCCAATCCGCCGATCTAAAGCAGTGGAAGAAGTTGTCACAGCAGTAATCAATAAAATGTTGGAGCAAGGAATGCTTGAACCATTGAAGAGCCCATGGGCTTCCCCTATCCTAATTGTCAAATAGAAGGATGGTACTAAATGGGTAGTAATAGACTACCGTAAGCTCAACTTATTACAAAAAAAGACTCATACCTTTTGCTACGGATTGATGATGCGTTGGACCAGTTGGGGGAGCTTGTTACTTCTACGCAATGGATTTAATATCCAGATATTGGCATATTGAGTTACCTGCGGTGGAACAAGCAAGATGCGCCATTATCACATTAAAAGGGCTTTTTCAACTGACCCATATGCTCCAAGGGCTGTGTAATGCCCCAACTACTTTCCAACGGGCAATGGACAATATCCTTAGCAACTTGAAGCTGTCATGCGTTCTTTTATATCTTGACAACATTAACGTTTTCTCCCGCACGTTTTCTGATCACCTTAGCTATTTGGAAGAGGTATTCCGCCAGTTGGCTGAGGCTAACATCAAAATAAAGCCCCAGAAATGCCACTTTTTAAGGATCAGCTAGAGTACCACGGGTTTGTAGTTGATGCAACAGGACTGAGACCCCAACCAGCTAAGGTGGAGGCCATTCAGAAGATGACTACACCAAGAAGTAAATGAGATATACAAGTATTTTTAGGGATGGTTGGCTATTATTGCCGCTTCTATCTAACTTTAGTTGTATTGGAGGTCCACTGTTTGGGTTATTAAAAAAAGGATGCCACGTTTGAATGGACGGAACACTGTCAACGCTCCTTTGATACTCTTCACACAGCGTTGATCAATGCACCAGTGCTAAGTTACAAAATTATGAAAAGGATTTTACTGTACAGATGGATGCATCTCTTTCCGCTGTGGGGGCAGTTCTGTCTCAAAAAGATGATGAAGGAGAGGAGTACCCAGTGGCTTATTGCAGTCAAAGTCTGAATAGCCATGAACGAAAATACTGTGACCAAGCAGGAGTGCTTAGCAGTGATTTATGCTTACAAGTAATTCCAAGTATATTTTCATGTTATAAAATTTAAAGTTGTAATGGATCACACCTCATTATGCTGGCTGCAGAACTTTAAGGAGCCTGAGGGCCGGCTAGCACAATGGGCCCTTAAACTACAGGATTATAACTTTGAGATCCTTCACCAACCAGGAGCAAAACACCAGAATGCTGATTGCTTGTCGAGGCTACTAACTATTGCAGTTATGGCGGATCTGAGTGATATTATGTATGACAAGATGCTCAGCGGGAAGTACAAGGAT
>JAKSZP010006247.1:0-16469 GCA_022478985.1 Massospora cicadina | reverse complement strand
TTGAGGCGCTGACCTATTAGAATCATCACTCGCATGAAAATCCCAAACCTTCAGCATATGTACAGATCACCGGGCCTTATTGTACTACCACGCACCTCATGTTTTAAACCACAGCAAACCCACCGGCATGAGACCCTATTTTAATTTGCACTTACTTATGAGTTTACTAAGGGCAAGGAGAATGGTTTGGCGGATGCTTTGAGCTGCAAACTTGCACTATCTCCTGATCCTAAGGAGGTTGAGGTGCATTATATCCAATTATTGATTTCACCGGATAAGATTGTGTCTCAACCTTCCTCTCCATTGCCCAATGAGCCAGCGCTCACTCCTCTGGGAAATGTGGATGAACATGTCATTTTCATAAAGGTAGTCCTTTCCCAGCCTTTGTTGGCCAAATATGCTATGGTCCTTGCTAAGAGCGCGTTAAATCAGGAGGGTATAACCAGGGGTTATCACGTGAAGGATGAGATGGTGTAATTTCAAGGGCGCTTATGGGTTCTCGCTGGACCACTTCGCCTGGAAATCAACTGAAACCATTATGAAGGAATCACCGTTGGTCATCCTGAGAAAGCGAAGGCTCTAGAGCTGTAATTTGCAGCACTTATAATTGGAAGGGGTTAGCCGCACAGGTTGGCAAGTATTGTAAAGAGCGCCTAATCTGCAACCAAATGAAACTGAATTGCCAGCCTCTAGCGAGGCTGTTGGTAAAATTTCAAAAGGCTGAAGGGCCTTGGACTTCTCTATTGGTTGATTATATTGTGGAATTGCTTGCATCTGATGGCTACAATGCCATCATGATGGTGGTGGACCGTTTTACGAAGTTCTCCCACTTTATTCCCTGCAGAACCACAGTCGCCGTGGCTGAGATGGTGATGCTTTTTGCCACTCATGTGTTCACTCTTCACAGGGTCTCTCAAGAAATAATTAGCGATTGTGGACCCCATTTTACTTCCATCTTATGGAAAAAGTTGTGTAATAATCTTCAGATTTGCCCCTGACGTTCAACTGCCTATCGCCCCAATAAGTTGGGCAGACTGAATGAGTGAACTAGTGCCTCAAACAGTTCTTGCAGTGTTACACCGCCGCAGACCATCAGAATTAGATTTCCCATCTCCCCATAGCCCAATGCAGCTATAACAATGCCCAGCACAAATTTATTGGGGTTTCCCCCTTTTTAATTAACTATGTCTTCAACCCCGCTTCAACATGGATCCCAGTTGTTGATCCAAGATAGAAGCTGTGGTGGATTTTGCAAAGACAATCAAGAAAGTACACCAAGGGGTGAACACCAATTTGGATGCGGCCATGCAAGCTTACAAGGAGAGCGCTGATGGTAAGAGACAAGTTGGTCCAGCGTACAAGGAAGGAGATCTTATGATGCTGGATGCTAAAAACATCCCAGTAAAGCAACCATAAAAAACCCTGGGACCTAAGAGGATTGGGCCTTATCGCATTTTCAGAAAGGTGGGCCACGCCTCATACAGTTAGACCTTTCTCATTTTAAATCTTTTCATTGCTCCATGAAAGCAAGCTCACGTTGTTTGAGGGCCCCTCACCAGAGATTCCTAAGGCTTATCTCATGGATGGGGCGCCAGAGTGGGAAGTGGAGGAGATTGTAGTCTCTTATTGGATAAGAAGAAGACTTGAGTACCTTGTATCCTGGAAGTGATTTGATGCAGAAGAGAACATCTGGGTTCCAGCGCGTGATTGCACCCATGCTCAAGATCTAGTTGTAGCTTTCCACGAGCATTTTCCTGAGTCCACAGGATCAAAGTCCAAGAAAGCCGTTGCTGCCATGAAATTTTGGCCCCTGAACCATAAAAGCTTTTCCAGGGAGAATGCTCCTAGAGGGGGGGTTGAGCCCAAAAAAAGAGGAGAGATACAATCATATTTACATAACCTAATTGAGGGCACCAACAGTTAGGACAAGGCTGAGTGGCAGGAGGTTCCAAAGGTCAAGTTGCAGGACCTTCCTGACCTAAAGCACACCATGTACCAACGCTGGGTACAGACCAGGTATGCCCATATTAGTACAAGTGAGGTGCATAACGCCCAGCCCCTTATTTCGGCTCTTGCATTAAAAAAGATGAGTTTTCTATTAAATGATGATGGCTCAATATGGTTAATCAGTGAACGAGGAGTTTGAACCCCATTAAATTGATGAAATTACTAAAATATGCAGGATCAACTTTAATTAATTACTTTAGTAAAGTCAATTTCGAAGTATGTTACCCTGTCAGATGGAAGAGTGTGCTTATTGGTGCACCAAGGCTTAGTACCACTTTCTCCAATCGATGATTTCCCACATTTTCTAAGTGTTTGCCCAAGCCCAACCTTTCTCGTTGGTTATCTTCCACAAATAACCCCTAGTAAGTTTTACGTTTTTTCAAATGTTGACTCGGGTGAACCTGTGCATGGACCTCTTCAAGGAGGTCTCAAATCATATTAGCCAATTTAATTATTTTTAAATTTATTACAGACTCAGGTACACCGCTGGCCTCCCAGGTTCCCTCTAAACCAGGTCACCCGTAAACTCTAACCCTGTACAAAGCTTGGTTATGAACTGCCCTTTGGGGAACAGACAAGTTTTGCTGATTGCTCAATCCCTAATTACTTGTACCGTTATAACCAATCTCACCATATGTCACTTTAGCTCCCACGCTTTGCTTGGCTATCTTTATTTTAACCCTGAGGACTAGTTCCCTTGCATTGGTCCAGTGCTCCGTGTACCACCACGCCGAGAACTGGAAGAGTTATAGAATCTCTTTACAGAGAGGGCATAATAGGGATAGCGGTGCTCAGCTTGTCTTCAAAATTGGAAGCAGTCTGTCCCTCTTCTACTGGCACTATGGCAAAAGCGTTAGAAACTCTTTTTTTCAAGGAGATAAATTCTCATATGAGATTCCACTTGATGTAAACTGACTTATGCTATTGTAATGCCTTTATACTTCACTATTATTATCTGGTTTCTCGTCTGCTTCCCAAAAGGGACTCTGGGGATCTTAAGTAGCCTTTATTTGCCACTAATACCATGTAGCCACTAAGCAGTATCATTGAGGCGGCTTGATAATTGTTTATTCTGATAATCAAGAACACAGAGATGACTGTATTATCCAAAAAACGTATCCATTGCACTTCTCACTCATGAAAGAGCTTGTCTTGGGTTCAGCATATTGTATTCCTAGCAAACTTGATGTTAGAGTAATGAACTACCTTGGTAGGTAGATGGTTTCCTGTCAGTGCTAACAGGATGTGCCATGGTTTGGATAACTTAGCTTATTGGTTAGATCAGCGGGCCCCCTGTAGTGAGCATTAATATTGCAAAATCCTGAGAAATAGGATTTAAACACAAATGATTGCACAAGAAGGTTTCCCACTAATGCAGCGGAAAGATTATATGAGGATCGTCATTCCCTAAACAACATTTATTAAAAATATAAAATGAAGCCAAAGGCTTCAGAGCACATTAGCTTTATTTTGAATGGCAAAGTCCAATACCATTATTAGGTTAACTTACATCGTAGAATCCAATACATGTTATTAATCAAAAGACCTCACTTACTTATTCATCTCTCCCCTTTTCACTCATCTCTCCAGCCACTTTTTGGACCATCAACGCAGCTAAGATTATTCTCCAATTCCCATCATTCTCCTCTCATTTTTGAAAGGCACAGAAAAACACTATATTTTGACTGAGGTCAAATCACTTAGTGTTGATCCATATCAAATTATGGTAAATAACAAATGCGCTACCTTGACCTTGACAGTTTATCAAATAATCCGCCATGATTAATTTAAGCTTATTGCCCAGTCATATAAATTTCCTGACACTGTAAATGTTATATGATAGTCTTAGGTTCCTTAATTTGAAATATCTTTTCAAAAGGTATTATGGTAGCTCCAGACAAAGGTGCTGCAATCAGGGACTAATCTACTTCCACTTCATTGACTAAATTGTAAAGTTATATGTGAATTTTGCAAGAACTCCGCCCATGACCGTTAGGTTAGACCAGATTTCTCATTTTTTCTGGACAAAAAGGAGGCACAACCCAAGGGCACACCTGTTAAAAAAGCATAAGATAAACTAGTCACTCTTTGCAAGAATGGTGGTTATGCTGCCTTGCCTTCTCTCACTAAGAAGATATAAAGAAATGTGAGGATCCCTGCTGACAACCACTCCTCAGGTTGGCTAAATTATATAATTTAATATCAAGTGAACATGAAAGGAAGTATGGGACAATCTTGGTGGAAAGAAAAACGTTGGACAGTGGGAACATGTGTGAGGTATGATAAAAAGTTCAACCTTTGTTAATCCCCTTATTTTAACACTAGATTAGGCATAAAATATATAATTGAAATTTTTTGGATGAGAAAATGTTAGATGAAGGTATTAAAATAAGATTGATAAAAACTTAAAATTTTGTGGGACTGCCAAGTTGGACCACCAAGGTCAAAAACACCTCTTAGAACCAAAGGAGCTAGTTGCCCCAAAGGAGAAACTACTAACCACTTCTGCAATGGTCAATCTAAGCTTTAGTAACACTCCAACTGTTCTTCATGTTATCATCATTGTTGTTTCTGCCACTAATCCATGACTGTTACTAAACAACATTATCAGTATTAGCTAAAATCACTTCAATTAATTGTTTCTAGAATAGTTTTGCAACATATTCTTCTAGTTTTCAAGTACTTAAAATCCTGTTGATATCAGGGTGTTGGGATATTTTTAAACATTTGTGGTAAAAACTTAATATATACAAATTAATTTTTAGATAATTTAAGCAAAACCAAATGACCCTTGGATAAAACTTATTTAAGGTCCACAATTGCTGATGTAGTGATCATGGTAACAGTGTCACTGTTGTTGACTGTAATGGCCTCCATAATGTATTTTACAAGAGATTTCTAAAGGAACTCACATGACTAATATATAATTTCAAGTTTACTCAGAAACAGGCCTTTAATATTTATTCTCACTAGTCTTCAGCTGATAAAAATATTCTACATTACCTTGAAATGACACTAGTCTGGTTAATTATGACATAAAAAGTTAATGGAATATTGAACCTGCAGATGGTCAAGTAATGGTTCCCATTATGTATAAAATATGGGAATCTTTATTTTTTACATGGGCGAGCCCCACTCCACCTCATGCACGCCCCCACCTGATACTACCACCAAGTAAAACTATGAAAATTTGTATCAGGATGGTACAAGTTTTTAGTTTGACTCTTGGGGTGGGAAAAAATTCTCAATTAATATCTTAATTACCTCTCACCAAATGAATCTTTTTGCAAATTTCTTAGATGGTTGTACCATTTTGGAATTTGGATTCAATTTTATTACTTAAATACCTCAATGGAAGCCTATTTTTCCTTAATCATTGCTTCTCTGAAAAACATGCAATTATTTCTTGAAGATTACTCCCTGACTGGCAGGTTTGGACGCACCTCTGAATGCCACCTCTGGAAAAATACTCTATTTGAAATGCATAGTGTAATGCAATGTTTAACACTGTATCATTTATCATAAATTCTAGACCCATTTTTTTACAAATAATACACCCGCCCTTTCTTGTGGCAACTGATGTTTAGGATTTTGCTGATGGCGCAGTGCTGGTGCAGGCTAGGGATGATGATATGAAACGCCCAGTTGAGTATTTTCTAACAATGATGTCATTGGACCAACAAACATTATTATAATAAGAGCTTTGTCAGACAATTGTACGTTTAAATAGTTGGTAAGAATGTCTCTATGGAGAGTAGGGCCAAGTTTATTAAAGTTATTGTTACACTTCCACCTAAGGAAATATCACCCCTTTTATAAATTTGAGGGAGGTTCCAAGAGGGGCAAATATTTCCAAGGTAGCTTATTGAAGGAATATATTAAAATGCTACATTATTGTTACGTCCTTCCTTCTTTGAACTTGATATCTAATAAAAAGCCCTAATGTGTGGTGAAAGAAATTTCAAGCTTTTTAATAGGTTAGAATAACATCTACCTAATTCGAGTTTACCCTTGCTTATTGTGATTTCTCGCCTACCCCACTATTAGCCTACAAGCTTTTATATACTAGGGAGTGAGAAATAATAAAGCATCGTTTATTTTGCTAAGCCTAAGTGCTTTTAGTTTTACTCTTTCAATAACAAATTCTTTATAAACTTGTTTTTTAAAGTTCCTTAAAAGCATAAGTTAACAGCTGGAAGTTTTAACACTCAAGCAACTACTTTACTGTTGAGATCCTAAGCCTACCTAGCAACAAGCTAAAAACTTTCTAGGATTCCAAGAAGTATTGCTCACTACAGGGGCCTGTACACCACAAGCCTCTCTTTAAATTAAAAAATATCAACTAAACACCCCTTCCCATTTCCCTGATAACGTTGGATCAAGGTTAGCTGCGTTATAAAAACAATTACCAGTGCCTTATCCCATCTGAAAAGGATTAAACAGCATCCCTCTCCAGCTTCTCATGAAGCTGCTACTGCTGTCCCTGCTCTCACCAGGAGTAACTGTTTCCATTTTAAACCAATTTAATGATAAATTCACCCCAGGTGAAGGCATTATTGCCTCATTATTGTATGTTTATGAATCTTTCATGGATACACAACTGATCGCCAAAAAGTTTAGTATATCCTTCTTTGCTTGAGTTTCATGGCTCAAAAGGTATATGTTCCTCATATGAGAACCCTTAGTACATGGGCGGAGGTTAAAGAAGCGCTTACTGAAGAGTTTAATTCAAAGAGGAGTTTACAAAAAAGGAAACATGCCTTTTTGTGCCTTAGTATGAAAAAAGTGAAATTGATTATGATTTTTACTGAGTGGTTCTACTATAGGTCCAATCTTTGCTAACCTCAAAGGTGTTAATTCTGGACGACGCTATTGCTGCCATTATGATTAGCTTAGCTTTTCACCCTTCCCTGGCGAGGTATGTCATTTCTGTGAAGCGCCATTCCTATACTTCCCATAGTATCAAGAAGGCTTTACTAGATATTTCAGATGTCCATATTGCTGAAGTTTTAATCATGGAGGATTTCCAAGCATAGCTCATCTAAAGAAGCCCCTGATGATCCTTATGAACCCTCCTGTGCTGGTTACCATTCCAAGACCAAAGCCTGTGGTGCAGCTCAAATATGATCTCCATTAACCCTATGCGCATGAGGTCTCTAATCCTATTAGTCAGCGTGAACCACCCTCAACAGTGCAGAGCTCCTTGCCACCATCTTCCATCAAAGCTCTTCTTTTTGTGACCATTGAGCCTCTGCTTCGCCCCAAGCCTTCCGCTGAGAGGCCTATCCTAGTGGCCCAATCTCACGCTCCTCTGTGACACCATCCCTCACTCCCCTGGCATCTCCTTTTGCGGTTCCTAAGATAAACCCTGGTTCCATGGTGCAACTATCACCAGTTATTAATGGGCTCAATGCTAAGGCTGTTGAAGATAAACTTCCTGCTCCCTCAAGTAAAATGGCCCTGATCTCCCCAAAAGCAACTCCTGCAAGTGGGAAGGCATGCTAGCAATGTGGGTCTCACCAAGATAGCTGGCGAAGTTTAGGCATTTACATCCAACCGCCCTCCTATCACCCACCCAATGTGTGTGGACAACCCTTCCAATGACTAATCCTGAAGGGGGTTATGAGGAAACTGGCTATTATGTCCCAAGAGCCCCTGTAAAGTGAGTATACCGGATCAGCTGAGCCCTGAAGGCGTAAATAAGGCCCTAATACCTGAAGAAACCTATCTTAACCAATTACTGGGGTGCCCTGAGGCTATTAATATTGAAATTGATGCCGACCAGGTTATTTCTTCACTTGTCCAACTAATCTACCATGTTCATTCCATACAGTCCATTAAAATAATTATCCTGAGACTGCTAAAAAGCTTGTCAATACTCTCCGTTTTAGAAAAAGTTTTGGATCTCTCCCCTAAGTTTGGAAGGACTATCACCATGGTAGAGGTTGTTCTTTAAAAGGTCCAGGTTAGGGCTATCTTGACACTGGATCCCCAGTAAACGTTTTATCTTCCAAGCTTATCAAGAAAATTAAGCTGGCTCCTGACCTGGAATACTCGCAGGAGTTTGTAACTGTGGGTCTCAACAACACCCACGCTATTCAAGCCTACTCCTCCTTGCCTATTTGGATTGGAAAGCTCACTTTGTCAGCGCCTGCTGTGGCTTTTAACAATAATGCTTATGTCATGCTTATTGGCACTTAATTTATGAGTGATTAAAACGTTATAATCAACCTAAAAAAGGGTTCCCTATCCCTATTCAGTCATGAAATCATTATATCTTTAACAATAAAGAACCCAATTGTCAAAATTCTGATATGACTGAATGATAAGCCCTAAGTATTTATGGTGGAATGGGTGAGATTGGCTGAACCAAGTAGGCGATACCAAGCTTCAGACGAATATAGAGTGGTTTTACTACAGATCAGGCAATAAGTAGATGTCAATGTATGATAAATAATTAGTAGATCGCCTCAAACTAAGACTATTGTGATTTTAAAGAATAGTAGACTATACTGGACTAATGAGAATATGGCGGACTTGAACATCTAAGCAAAAGGTCATTACTGACCAAAGTCACTGATATTTAATTGAGATACAAAGATTGAAACAGGGGATTGCTAGTAGGGCGAGAGTAGAACCGCAAGTATCCGCTAGTATATATTAAGATTAATAAAGAAGTGTTTTTGGATTAATGCTCTGTAATTTATTATATATTTATTAAGTGTATTCTGAGGACCAGTGATCTACATATCATCCGTCCTATTGCTCAGTGGGCTAAACCCTGCACAAATCTTCCGGCATATCTCACTAATATTGTGAAATTTAACAGTGGTGCTCACTATAGGAGGCCATTGAACAACAACATATAACAACTTCTCCAGTCACTTGCCATGGCTTATCAGGCCTGCAACAAAGGGTAATTTTCCAAATACGCTGCACTTTCAGAAACCTCGGAAACCAAACTTGTTGTTGATGCAGTGCTCAAAAAATAAGAAAGGCTTCTTCAGGAGTGTGACAATGTAAAATCTCAACTTGAAAATGTGGTTAGTCAGTTACAGATACTTGGACGACAGAACAGGATACTTGCTGATTGCCTGGACGATGCTACTGAGCGGTTACACTGCTGGAGCAGAAGTTGAAAGCTATCGTTTACCCACCACATCCTCATTAGGAAGTGAAAGGCATGGGATTGCATGAAAAATGATTTTTATATCAAATACAAGGCTGATGTGAGCTGCTTAACTCATGATGGCAGCTATGGGAATGATTATGTTCCAACCCAGAAAAACCCCCATGTAATGGTAGTCATGACCACTGAAGAGACCTACGCTACCCTTGGAGAAGATGACTAGCCATGTGCCGCTGGCCCTAACAAGCCAGCTCTTTACCATGATACTGCTTATGGGTCTCAGCCCATTCCTCAGTACACTCCACCAGTTTGCAGTTATGAGAAGAAAGAGGAGGTCTGCATCAACAAGCTACCCCCATTTAACTGCATTGGAAACATACATGTGTTCCTCAAACAATTTGAATTCTTGGTGGAAGGAGCCTCAGATTGGCGTAATGCTAAAGTGCTGATATCTGCTCTGGATGTTAGAAGTGCCGACTAAGTTACTTGCTATCTTCCAAACAGTTCCGTTACATATCATGAGGTGAAGGGGATTATGGTGCGGTTGTCTCTATGCACCGCTAAGATGTTGCGGTGGAAGGATGAGTTTTTGACCTAAGAATTTCATCATAATGAGACTCTCGTTGAGATTGTAGACCACTTCATGACGTAATTCAATGTGCTAATAGGGGCAGGCACTCTAGCTGAAGTTGATATGGAGATTTCAATGGCCTCAGCAATGAAGCCTTACATTGAGCTTTACAAAGTCATAACTCTATTTTTGGAGGACGACGTACCACTGCTCAAAATTGATCAATTTTTGCGCCATCTATACGTTACCTTTCCTCCACCAAATGCAGAGCGGAAACCTACAGCAGCTATCAAAGGTCCTCCTTATTTGAAGAAATCATTTCGCTTTGTTCAGAATCCACCTAGTAACCCCTGACCTAACTATAAACATGCGCCTCGCCCTCAGCCAAGTTACCATAAGCAGTCTATCTATTGGGCTGGGCCTGGTTACGCCAATCACCCACAGTCTAACTATCCGCTTGACCCATCTTACAATAATTAAGGCTGCGGGCCCTACATGGTAAATTGCTTTTAATGCAGTCACCCTGGGCACCTTACCCGGTGTTTCCCCAATTGTCAGGTCTATTACGTACAGCAGGACCAGTACAACCAGGGAAAGGCAGAGCTGAGTAGAGATGAAACTCTCTACTTCTACTATCCCAACCCCAAACATCCCATCTGAACCTATCAACGTATATTCAAAGGAAGTCCCTCAGTATGATGACGCATTCCTATATCAGCAGCCAGTTGAAGGGGTGAATATATTGACATGAGCGCAAGCCAAGGCTGTGGCGGAAGAAGGACCTCAGGTGCAATTAAATCTGTACGCTTATCAAATGTTTGGCCAAGTTTCCCTGACAAGCTGGACCCATTATCAGATGCACCATTCTTAAAAGGAGTATACATCACCCTTCCAGTAGACTCTATTGTCCAACAATACCCCAAAGTCAGTGAAGGGATTTTAAGTTTCCTTAGGGAAAGAGATTCTTTATATGTCCATGTATTAAACAGTCAACTTTCTTCTTTTTCTGGTTGGTCTTACTGTGACAATGTAGTAGCCAAAACCTGAGTCAGTGTGATAATAGATACAGGCGCCTGGTCAACATAGTTTCCACTAAGTTGGTGGCAAAGCTGACATTAAAACCTGATGTGGATCATTGAATGGTGTATGGGACTGCTGGAGCTGAAAGCACGTCTCAGAGGGTGCGTACAGTACGCTACTCTTGCAGTTTGGGTCAATTGTCATTGCAACTCCAGCAATAATGTTACCAAACAGTCATTACAATCTTCTAATTGAAACTGCTTTTATGTGACACTTTGGTGCTGTTATTGACATGATGGAAGAGACGTTTAAAATTCTAGGACAGCGGATCCCAATTTATTTTACCTTTAGAAAAGTGCCAAAGGATCCGGTGCATATGGCACATATCAACCTAGCTTATAGTGACATGTTGATTTCAGTATGCTACTATTGACTAAAGGAGAAGACCCAGGACCTCCATCAACAGATATTTGAATATCAAGGGCTGCCTCTCAGAGCTGCCGGGCCTATATCCATCCCCTCTGGTCACCAAGTAATAATGAACACCAAATTAAAGGTAGAAGTGACAGATGGACTCTATGGGGAAGTTATTGACCCTTATCAGCAATTGTGGCTTGAGCTCCACGTGGCTCCGGGCATTATACTACCAGGACATGGGAAGATCAAGGTTCTACTAGTGAATCTACAAATGGAACCTTTGCAAATCCGCTGACACCAAATAGTGACATATTTACACTTGACCCCTATTGAGGAGGTCCTTCAGGTTCACAGTTTGGGTCACTGGATAAATTTGGTATGCCCTTGAACTGCATCTCACCATAATGGTGGTGATACTTTGAAAAAATTTAATTGGGTTATTTAAGTCCAAAGTTAATCAGGCGATAGATTTATTTCAAAAATATAAGGAGATCTTTGCTGCTGATGACCACAATTTAGGGTGTGCACTGGGGGTGGTCCATTGATTGGACACTGGGGATCATCCTCCCATCAAGTCTTGTCTGATCCGCCAATCTAGAGCAGCTGAAGAAGTAGTTACTGATGAGATTGAAAAGCTGCTGGAGCAAGGGATGCTCAAAACAATAAAGGGTCCGTGGGCTTCTCTCGTTCTTATTATAAAAAAGAAGGATGGTAGTAACAGGGTAGTAATAGACTACCAGAAGCTCAACAGTATCACCAAGAGGGACTCATATCCCTTGCCACAGATTGATGATGCCCTGGATTAGTTGGGAGGAGCCCAATATGTCTTGCCAATGGATTTGATTTTGGGCTACCGGCAAATTGAGTTGCCCATAGTGGAACATGAGAAATGCGTTATTATAACATTCATGGGGCTTTTTTAAATGACCCATATGCCAAAGGGGCTGTATAATGCCCCGGATACATTCCAACGGGCCATGGACACCATTCTTGGTGACCTGAAGCTGTTGTGTGTCCTCATATACTTAACAGTATCAATGTTTTTTGTGTATGTTCTCTGATGATCTTACCCATCTGAAGGAGGTCTTACTCAAACTTTCTGAGGCTAACCTTAAGATCAAGCCCCATAAATGCAATTTCTTCAAAGACCATCTGGAGTACCTAAGGTTTTTAGTAGTCGCAAAGGGGCTACAACATCAACTGGATAAAGTGGAAGCTATTTAGAAAATGACCCCGCCAATTAGCAAAGGTGATGTACAGATATTTTTGGGAATAGTCTGTTAATACTGACACTTCATCCCCAACTTCATCTGTATTAGAGGACCGCGTATTATGTTACTTAAAAATAATAAACGCTTTGAAATGGACGGATTGTTGCCAATGCTCCTTTGATACACTTTGGATGGCATTAATCAGCATGCTGGTGCTACATTATCCAAACTTTTGAAAAGAGTTTATTTTCCAGATGGATGCTTCTCTTTCTGCTGTTGGGGCAGATATATCTCAAAAAGACGATGAGGGGATAAGCATCCAGTTGCATACTGCAGTTGTAGTTTGAAAAGACATGAATGCAATTACACTGTGACTGAGTAGGAGTGCTTAGCGGTGATTTACGCATACAAGAAATTCAGGGTATATTTGCATGGAGTAAAATCTAAATTCATAATGGATCATGCGTTGTTACGCTGATCGCAGAATCTCAGAGAGCTAAGGGGAGTTTAGCCCGATGGGCTCTTAAGCTGCAGGCTTATGACTTTGAAATCCTCCACCAATATGGTGCAAAAAACCAAAATGAATGTCAGACAATTACAAGTTCCATGAATTAAGTGTTTTGGAGGTAAAAGATGAAAGGATAGGTTAAAAGGCCTTGGTCAATTCTGAGAAGGAACCCCTCTAATCAAGGTAATACTTTTACTAGTACTTCTCAGGCAAATATTACGACTTTAGGGGAGTCAAATTGCACCAACTATGCAGCAAATTCAGGGAGTCCATCAGCGGCTCCTCTTCAGGCCACATCTAATTTAGTACAATTTACACCGTGGAGACCAGCCCCGTTTATAGGGTTGGAGGGGGTCCAGCAAGATAAAGGTATTTTCCCACCTTCTGATTGGTCTAAATTTATAAAATCTCTGACTCACAGTTTCATCTTCCCAGCTGTCATGTCATTATATGCCCTTGCATTGAAATGAGGCGAGGCTTGTTCAATTCAAATAGGTCAGCCAGCCATATTACCTAGTTTGGACGCACATCGCTTATAATGAATTTCTCATCTGACTCACTTCAAGCCTCAAGATGATTTAAATACTAAAAGCTTGATATTGAGGGTGTTTACTTCTTAACACCCTCGCCACCACTAATAAAAGCTCATAAAAAACCTATCTTTATTAGTATCGACATTTTGATTATTTTATATTTAAGTGGTCAATCTCCCTTTAAACACATAATTTTCCCTGAAGTAGAGAGCGTAGCATCTCCTGCAAAACATTGTTGAATTTCAGGATGAAAAGCACCAGTGAGCATCAAAAAATACCCTAAAAGCCAAAATTTCAGATTGCTTGCAAAGATTGCTAACTATTGCTTTTATGGCAGAATTCAGTGATGTGATGTACAACAAAATGCTCACCAGGAAATACGATTATGAACTGCCCCAAGTCATTGATGTATATGATGGAATAAGGACCAATACATTCCAGAAGAACGATGAATTGTATAAGCGGATAGAGGACACTACCATGAATATTTCAAAACCTTCTGACAAATGAAAACCATTATGAGTGCACAACAAGCAGTTGGTTATGGTGGAGTACTTAAGACCCTGAAATTGTTGCGACCTCAGTACTACTGGGAAAGCATGCACTTTGGTATGCTTGAAACAATTTTCTACTGCCACCAGTGTAAAGTAGAGAAGCCTTTCCACCAAAAGAAATCTTATAAGTTAGTGAAACCTCACTTTGCATGGCATACAGTTTCTATTGGTGGTATAGGGCCCCTGCCAACTTGAGCAAATTGGTCCAAGTATATTCTGGTGGCGATTGACTACTTGACCAGGTGGGTTGTGTCTTGGGAAATACATGATCTGGGGGAGGTCAAGGTGGCTAATTTTGTGATGGAATGTAAAATACAGCAACATGGCTATCCTTAGTTCATCCTTACAAACAACGGGACTAACTTTACCTCACATTTTACCCAAGCTCAATAAACTGATGGCCAGCCGCGGGGTTCTAATGACCTCATATAACGCAGAATCCAATGGTATGGTCAAACGAGTCAATGGGACACTGGTGAATATACTTTGGAAGCTGGTAATGGATAGATCCTCTGATAAAGTACCCTAATTTCCACCGCTGTCTGACTACAACATCAGCTACCACTCATTAACGGGGAAGAGTCCTTTTTAGATAATATATGGATGTCATCCACTTACCTGCACTGCTCTATGCCTGCATGGCAGATACTGTCAGAATGGATCCTCAACGCTACTTGACCAACCTAACAAATGCGCTGATCAAGTTGCAAACTGAAGCATACTTTTTCATCTTAGCCAAGAAGATAAAGAATCAGGCTGCCAATCAGGTATGGCATGGTGGGCTAGTACAGTTTAAAGATGGAGACATGGTACTATTCCATGCCCAACATGGGTTTGGTCATAAACACAAATTGGCCAGCATCTGGATTGGTTTGTTTGAAATACTTGAGAAGACAGGTGTTGATGCCTATACTACCATGGACCCTGAAAGCAGTTGGATTATTAACTGAGTGCATGTGAAGTTCCTTTAGGTGTATAAACAATAGGTGACTTAGTGTCCAGTCAAGGGGGATTATTGTCAAGATTCTGATATGAATGAACAATAAGCCATAAGTATTTATGGCGGAATGGGTGAGATTGGCTGAACCAAGTAGGCAATACCGAGCTTCAGATTAATATAGAGTAGATTGCCTCCAGATCAGGCAATAAAGAGATGTCAATTTATAATAATAATTAGTAGATCACCACAAACTAAGACGGTTGTGATTTTAAAGAATAGTAGACTATACTGGACCAATGAGAATATGGCGGACTTGAACATCCAAGCAAAAGGGTCATTACTGACCAAAGTAGCTGATATTTAAGTGAGATACAATGATTGAAGAAAAGGGGCTTGTTAGTATGGAAGAGAGAGCAGAACCACGAGTATCCGCTAGTATATATTAAAATTAATAAAGAGGTGTTGTTGGAGCCATTGCTCAGTATTTTATTTTATATCTATTATTAAGTGTATTCTGAGGACCGCAATCTTCATATTGTCTATCCTATTGCTCAGTGGGTTGAATCCTGCTCAAATCTTCCGGTGTATCTAACCAAAATCCGTGAATTATAACACCAATAAAAAAGAATACTCCTGCTTAGTTGAATACCCTTCCTCTGCCTTACCTCTATTATACATGACATCTGGACGCAACACAAAAAGTTTTCCTGATTCTGTGATGCTTCAGAGAGCATCCCATTTTATTCTTCAAAGGAAACCGTAATCAAGGTTGGCAAATAACGGGGAAATTGCTACCAACATCACTATATAAACCCCCAAACCTGCCTGATGCACATAACTATCATTGATGGATTAAGTTCTTTAGAACCTTGGGTGTTGTCAGGTATACTAGACCCCACCTATCAATGACCCCTCAATAACTATTGGGAAATCTTACCAATAAACACATCATTGCAAAAAAATCAGGAGATAGGGAAAAGCCTGCTAATCCCCATCAAGGAGATTGATAGGGTTTACTTTATTGGGTCAATGATAATATGGGTTTACCCACTGACCAATTAGTTTGTACTTTGTATAACGTCCATATCTCATATGTACTAACGCTAGATAAGCTTGAGAAAAGTTCATTCTCTTTAAAATATAAAATAAAATAAAATAAAATAAAAAAATTATTTGAGGTGGGTTAACCTTAAAACAAATATACCAAACCGAGAATGTTTTCTAGCCAGTACAGATTTTAAACTCAAAACCTGCACTAGGGGTGGAAGAAGTTTTACCCGCTCAACTAACCACCCTTAAGTTTATTTTCTTTTAAATATTATAAAATCTCTTCAAAGCTGATATGAATTATGAGCGCATGAAGGGATGGAGCCACACAATTGATGTAGGTGATGCTAGTCCAATTAGATCTAAAATTTACCATAAGTCCAAAATCAAAGAGCAGCAAATGTGGATAGAACTCAAGAAATTACTAGATGTTGGGTTTTTAGTGCTTTCCCAAAGCTCTTGGGTTTCTCCTCTCTTTTCTGATTAAAAGATAAATGGAGGTCATCAGGTGGCGATGGACTACCACAAAATA
>JAKSZP010006246.1:0-16527 GCA_022478985.1 Massospora cicadina | reverse complement strand
ATTATCCGCCTCCAGGCTCAAGCAATGAATTCAATTGAAACCACCACTTGAAGAGAGACTCTACGAAGCAATCAACATAAACCAGTCTTACCTGAATATCAGATTGGATATTAAGTTATGTACTATCATTCTTGGCCAGGTGGACGGACTGAAAAGCTGGGAACTAATTGGTCTGGTCCTTATAGAGTTATATTTTGAAAATGATTAGAATATTCTGTTCATACTGATACTGGTATTGTGGTAAATTGTATTCATCCTAGATTTTTAAGAAGTCATCCTCCACCGCGATTGAATCTTGAGGGGGGAAGTGTCAGGATTTCACCAAATTTGCATATCTCTGAAAAATCCCCTTCCTCAATTCCCCTGACATCATCAGAAGGAGCGAGCAATCTATCACAATCTATCAAAGTTGATGATCAATTGGATCCCAATCAACTGATTGAAGATTTGATTGTGCAGAGATTAATTCACTCTGATAGATTACAAACTATAAAAAAGCCTATAAATATTTCCTCTTTTCAAAAATAAGAATTAGGTCGAGTTTAACCTGTATTTTCTTATTTACTTCATTGCATTTTTGGAGAATCCGCCCAGTATAACTTTGATATACAACCTGCCCCATTGGAAGTGTAATTCAAAACTTCCAGAGCTAAGCTTCCATACTGACCACATATTGCACATGAGGAATGAGTAGCATTTGACCGTTCTGTTGTGTGGCATACTCTCCTCATGCATCTCCACACATGTTCTCTTATTGTATGGAGAGTGTCTATAACTCTCCTGTTTCCAGCGTGGTGGTGCATGGTGCACAGAGCCAACGCAAGGAAACTAGCTGTTAGTACAAAAGCTACTAGAGCCCAGAAGAGTGTGCTGGAGAAATAATAGCTAAAGCAAAGGAGTGCGAGAAATAACCAACCAAGAGCGACGCGGTGACAAGGAGAGAAGTGGTAAACGTCCCAGGTTGGAGGGTACCAGGGTTAACCAACGGTGCACTAGGGGATAATTTCATTGTATATAAAATGGAATGGTTAATGTAGCGTGAGACCCCCTCAAAGGGGTCCGCGCACAATAAAGTTCAAAATTCTTTAATAAAATGGTAAAACAGGGAAAGTTTATTGGAAAAGTTGACCAACAAGGTTTGTTGGTCGCAAAAAACATATTTAAATTGAGTTAAGGTAATTATGGATCTGCGGAAGTGGGCCCAAGCCTTGACGCTCTAATAGGCAAATGCTCCCATCCAATTTGGTAGAATACACTGAAACTGCCTTCACTCGAGTGATTGATTGCAGATGTATTCTACCCAAACTCATAATTTTGTAACTCAAACGGGTTTTTTAAACCCCGTTCGCCAATTAACCAAATTAAACTGTCTTCATTTGTTACATAGCTCGTCCGTTTTAACGCCTGGGTTGACACAAGGGGCTGGGCGTTTTGCACCTCATTAGTCAACCTGGGCATATTTGGCTTGTACCCAGCGCTGATCTAATGTGTGCTTAAGGTCAGGAAGATCCTGAAGTTTCACCTTCTGGGACTCCTGTTGCTCAGCCTTATCCTTGGGGTTGGTTCCCACTATCAAGTTGTTTAACCATGACATTACCCTCTCCACCTTCTTGGGCTCCACACCCCCTCCAGGGGCATTCGCTAAGGAGAAGTTCTTATGTGCAGGTGACAACTTCATAGCAGTGACGGAAGGCTTGTACTTTGATCCTGCAGCCTCAGGAAACAATTGTGGGATGATTCGATCAGGTCTTGGGAATCTACACAGTCACATGCTGGCACCCAACTGTTCTCAGCCACGTCAAACTCCTTCCAGGATACCAGGTACTCAAGTCGTCTTTTAACCCAGCGGGAGGCTACTATTTCCTCCACTTCCCATTCTGGCACCCCATCCACGAGATAAGCCTTGGGAGTCTCAGGTGGGGAGCCCTCAAACAACATCAATTTGCTCTCATGAAAGATGGAGAAGATCCAAAATGCAGAGTGAAAATCCAACTGGTATGAGGCATGACCCACCTTTCTAACAACGCGATAAGGACCAATCCTCTTTGGACCCAGCTTTTTGCATGGCTGCTTAATAGGGATGTTATGAGCATCAAGCATCACGAGATCCCCTTCCTTATACGCTGGACCCACTTGGCAATTACCATCAGCATTTTCCTTATAAACTATCATAGCCGCCTACAAACTTGTGGAAACCCCTTGGTGGACCTTCTTGATGGTCTTAGCAAAGTACACCACCGCTTCAACTTTGGATCCACAGCTGGGCTCCATGTTAAAGGTGGGGCTAAAGCCATGGTTGGCGAAAGTGGGGGAACAACTGATTGAATAGTGCAAAGTATTGTTGTAGCTAAACTGGGCCATGTGAAGGTGAGAAACCCAATCTTAATGATCTGCGGCGGTGTAACACCGCAGAAACTGTTCCAAGCACTGGTTCACTCATTCAGTCTGCCCATCTGATTGGGGTGATAGACAGTTGAATGGCAGGGGCGAATCTGAAGAGTTTTACACAACTCTTCCCAAAAGATGGAGGTGAACTGGGGTCCCCGGTCACAATGATTTCTTGAGGAACCCCATGAAGCGCAAACACATGTGTGACGAAGAGCCTGGCCATCTCAGCAGCGGTTATTGTAATTATGCAAGGAATAAAGTGGGCAAACTTCGTAAAGCGGTCCACCACTACCATGATGGCATCATAACCATCAGAAATGGGTAATTCCACAATGAAATCCACTGATAGGGAGGTCCAAGGCCCTTCTGACTTTTGTACTGGTACCAAAAGCCCGCTAATGGTTGACAATTGGGTTTCATTTGATTGCAGATCAGGCACTCTTTACAATACCGTCCTACCTGAGCAGGCAAGCCCTTCCAATTGTAAGTGCGTCATATTAACTCCAAGGTCTTTGCTTTCCCAGGATGACCAATGGTGATTCCGTCATGATGGGCCTGGATGATTTCCAGGCGTAGTGGGCCAGCAGGAACCCATATGCGCCCCTGAAACCACACCATCACATCCTTCACGTGATAGCCACTGGATAGATCTTCTTAATTCAAAGCTCTCTTTGCAAGTACTATAGTATATTCGGCTGATAACAGCTGAGAAAGGACTGCATTTCTGAACATACTGTATTCCTCCATATTTTCCAGAGGTGCAAGCACTGGCCCATTGGCCGGGATGAGGGAAGTGGAGACACAATTTTATTTGTAGGAATCATCACCTGTGTGTTATGGACTTCTACCTCCTTTGGATCAAGAGCTAAAGCAGGGTTGCAGCTTAACGCATCTGCCAAACCATTATCCTTGCCCTTGGTGAATTCATAAGAAAAGGCAAATTGGGCAAGGGTCTCATGCCAACGGGTCTGCCGTGGGGTTAAGACATGAGGGGCGCTGTAGTACAGCAAGGCACAGTGATCTGTATGTACACGGAATGGTTGGGTAGAGCCTGCAAGTGGTGATGCCAATAAGTCAGCGCCTCCACCACTGCTAGTAAGACCTTGTCGTAAATGGCATAATTCAACTCAGGAAGAGACATTTTCCTAGAAAAATATCCCACCGAATGCTCTATCCCATCTTCACCTACTTGTAACAAGGCATCCAATATGGCGAAGTTGGAGGCATCAGTAGACACAATAAACTCTTTGGAAGTGTCGACATGGTGAAGGATGGACGTGGACAACAGGGTGCACTTCACAGCTTGGAAATTATCCTTCAAAACGGGGGACCACTGAAGCACTTTTGCACCACTAGCCCTATACAAGGGCGCTGACACCTCAGAAAGATTTGGCGTGAACTTCTTGAGGAACGTACACGTCCCCAAAAACTCCTCAATTCTTTTACTGAAGTGGGGGTAGGCCACTCACAAATCGCCTTCTCCTTATCTGGAGTTATCATGTGTCCTTGGTCAAACACCATGTTTCCCAGGAAAGTGACCTGGGACTTGAAAAAATCACACTTACTGATCTTTAGCGTGAGGCGGGCCGCTCTTAACCTCTCCACCACTTGCCAAAGGTGTACTGCATGGGACTCATGATCAGGGGAAAACACCAGAATATCATCCATGTAGGAAACCGCACATACCCCAACAAGTCCCCCAACGCTGCATCAATGCGGCGTTGAAAGATAGCATGGGCATTTTTAAGCCCAAAGGGCATGACCCGAAACTGAAACATCCCTTTCCTGGTATGGAATGTGGTTAACCACTCCTGTCCCTTTTTAATCCGAATCTGATTGAACGCATTGAGGCAATCCAGCTTGAAGAAAACATTCGCCTTCTCCACATAGCGCGCAATCTGTGAATCCAAAGGGATGGGATTGAGGTCTGGTACTGTAACGTTATTGAGGTTACCATAGTCTACGCAAGGGCGTAGAGTACCATCAGCCTTCTCAACAAAGAGAAGTGGGGAGCATACAGGGGAGGTACGCTGAAAAATCACAACTTTTGCTAATTGTTCCTTCACCCACACATCCAACGCCTCTTCCTCCCGGACAGTCAATGGGTAAATGTGGGAAGATATATGAACCAGATCCACAGTGAGCTTGAAGTCACAATCAAACTCAGAATGCTCAGGTAGTGCATTAGCAGAAGCTTATCAAAGGAGGATTCCAAACACTCTGAACAAGATGGTAGGGGAACCTTAACGGTGGGCTTCAACATAGAAGCAAGGCTAAGAGTGTGAAAGTTGGGCCAGTGGGGCAATTTGCCCTGGGCGTTCTCCTTTGATAAAGGAACAAGTAGTATGCAAACATTCTTTTAAAGTAAGGGATATGGTATTATCTTTCAAGTTGGTTCTAACGTCAAACTTCCGCCACCACTCCACCCCCAAGATGATAGGGTAGAGGAGGTTTTTGACAGCTTGGAGGTAATCAGACAAGTGGTACTTGACAACCTGATAGTCCACTGTCCCAATGATCTTCAGAGTGGGAATACCTTAGGACGCACCTCCCCTAACCATACCACATGGCAAGTAACACAGCCCAAGGTAGTCAACTAGGCTCAGGTCCATAAAGTTTTCCGTGGCGCCAGTATCCACCAGAATAGTGGTGCTGAATTTCCCTAAAGTAAAGGAAAGGGTAGAAGTCAGTAGAAAATACCCGGAATGGTCTTTATTCTTAGCCAAAAAATGCCAGTAAATCACCCCCAAACTCTTCATCTGGTATTAACAAGTCACCCTGGTATGATTGTGAATCAAAGAATGGAGAGGGATACTTGGCCACTCTTAATACTGAGGTCACATATCCCACCATATCTTCAGCAGGGGCATAAACCTTTTCATACATTAAATGAAGTTCTTTCTCCACTTCCTGAGCTCTACGGATCATGGTAGGGGTCAAATGAGGGTTCTCAGGGATTGTTTGATATACTGAAATAGGGTTCTCATCCAGGCCATAAAATCTAATAAACGGCTCTGAGGTTTGGATAAGATTTTCATCATAAAATGCTTTTTTAGATGCAAACAACCTTATTCCCCCCAAATTCAATGGAATGCCCGCCGTTATCAAAGACCAACACCCCTAGGCCCATCTGCGCCAATTCCACCAGCATTGTCTAAATGAGCTGTCGAAGTAAGACATGTTCATATAAATTGATTTTGGTAATTTTGGCGGAAAGTCAGAGAATCATGACTTTTCGGACCAAGAAGCATCTGTATCCACCAGGTACAAGCATGAAGGGTGGGAACTTTCCAGTTGGATGCAGCCATTTTAATGCCGAGATGCTCCAACCTTTGGAGAAAAGAGGAAACAGCAGTGCAGCTGACCACAGCCAAAGCCTCAGCTGGCGCCCACCATTTACTCTTTGAAAAAAACCCACATGGAAAAAGTTTGTGCACATAAAAATAAGCGGTTGGTTAATTAATGTAAAAAGAGTGTCTATAACCCTTATGTTTCCAGCGTGGTGGTGCATGGTGCACAGAGCCAATGCAAGGAAACTAGATGTTAGTACCAAAGCTACTAGAGCCCAGCAGAGGGTGCTGGAGAAATAATAGCTAAAGCAAAGGAGTGCGAGAAATAACCAACTAAGAGTGATGCGGTGCACAAGGAGAGAAGTGGTAAACGTCCCAGGTTGGAGGGTACCAGGGTTAACCAACGGTGCACTAGGGGATAATTTCATTGTATATAAAATGGAATGGTTAATGTAGCGTGAGACCCCCTCAAAGGGGTCCGCGCACAATAAAGTTCAAAATTCTTTAATAAAATGGTAAAACGGGGAAAGTTTATTGGAAAAGTTGACCAACAAGGAGTGTTGGTCGCAAAAAACATATTTAACCGAGTTGGGGTAATTATGGGTCTACGGAAGTGGGCCCAAGCCTTGATTCTTCAATAGGCAAATGCTCCTATCCAATTTGGTAGAATACACCAAAACTGCCTTCACTCAAGTGATTGATTGCAGCTGTATTCTATCATACTCATAATTTTCATAAACTCAAACAGGTTTCAAAATAACATTCGCCAATTAACTTAATTGAACCATCTTCAATTGTTATGTAGATTGTCCGTTTTAACGCCTTGGCTGACACAAGGGCTGGGCGTTATGCACCTCATTAGTACCAACCTGAGCATATTTGGCTTGTACCCAGCATTGATCTAATGTGTGCTTAAGGTCAGAAAGAGCCTGAAGTTTCACTTTCTGGGCCTCCTGTCGCCCAGCCTTATCTTTGGGGTTGGTTCCCACTATAAGTGTTCAACCATGACACTTATCCTGGGTTGAAGTAGAGGGTGATGTGTGTATCTCCATACTCTTCTTTGGGTCTCCAGGTTGTATGGTATATCCATATGGTCCAGGTAATCAATCCTGGCTATGGTTGTCAGATTTCTGCATATTATATTATCTGTGACTATTTGGCCATTGATTTCCTTCTGTGAGTTAGCCTTGGGCGTCCTTGGTGACTGGTTTGGCCACATATGTGGATCTTCCATGTTGCTCTTCTCATGGCTAGAAGTTATTAATTTGAAATGTGCAGGAGTGCCATGTGGTCCTGCAGCTTTAGGATGGGACTCCAGATACCTGATTAATGTGTTTGGGTGATCTGGGTTTATTAATTGGAGTGCTCGTGTAAAGTTATATCTTGCTGTTCTGGCCCAGTGTATATCTGGAAGATCTGTGCTAGTCACTTGAGCTATTCAGGATCCTAGTAGATGGGTCGCTTGCTCTACATAATTAGTAAGCCCCATACCACCATTCCTTCTAGAGCCAAATAGGGTTTTGAGGCGTAAAGGGGGGTTGTGGTTGGACCAGAGCCATCCTTGTGATAGGGCGTGAATTGTATTAAAGAAGGCCGGTGAGAAAGCAATTGCATGGGCCATAAACCAAATGATTTATAGAATCATAGAGTTGGCTACCGTGACCCTTCCTGTCAAACCTGTTTGATGTCCATGTAAGGAGGAAATGCATTTTGTTATTTTATCTAGAAAGTTGATTTTCCATCATGGAGTTAGCGTAACCTCCTGCTTCTAACCATAACCCCAAGTGATGGACAGGTCCAGCTGTCAGCTTAATGGTGAAGGGAAGTTTCGGTGGTGTTATTGCTGATTTTTGCCTCCTATGTCTGGTAAGGAGTCTTGATGTTGTATTAGTTTGTTGGCCCAGGGTGATGGCGTCCAATGGGTCTGATACTTCCCCAGGAGTATGATTTCCGTTTTCTCAGTGTTAAGTTATGTGTTACTTATGTATGAATAGTCAAGTATTATCTTCTCAATTCTGCAAGCATCCTGATTTTTGGATATTCCCACCACACAGTCATCAGCGAAGGCCATCATTTTAACTGGTGGTTGGCCCTTGACATTGATTCCCTTGAGAAGCATATTTGTAATCCGGATTAGAGGATCCAAACTAAAATTGTAAAGTAGATGGCTTAAAGGGTCTCCTTGTTTGAGTCCTCTCTGTGGGATGACTGAATTAGTTAAGAAGTTTGCTCCATGCACAGCCATGGTGGCTCACTCTGTGAACAACATCACCCAGTTTACGAATCTATTTGGGAGCTTGAATCTTTGAAGGCAGGCCCTAAGATAGGTCCAGTTCAGCATGTCATATGCCTTTTGTTGGTCTAAAAATACAAGTGCTCCAGAGGTTTTGGACTAGCAGACATTTGCAACTGTGTGGATGTTGTTCCATATGGATCTTCTTGGAACAAATCCATATTGTGATGGGGATATCGCGTCAGTTGCAATTTCTCCTAGTCGTTTGGCCATAAATTTTTGTGAATATTTTTGTGTCTGTGTTGGTTAAGGATATTGGGCGCCAGTTGGATAGGTTTAGTCTGTCTCCTTTTTTGAATAAGGTGACAGTGTAAGCTTCTTTGCCTCTAGGTAGGATGCATGTTTCCATAATACACTTGTTCATGGAAGCTAAAAGGATTTAGAAATGTTAGTAAAATATATTATATAAAATTCATAGGGAATCCCATCAGGTCCAGGGCATTTCCCTCTTGGTGCACCGCGTACTACTTCCCATAATTCCTCGCATAATATTAGGTTGATTAAACTATTACTTTGAGCCGCAGTGTCAATATGTGCACTGTGAGGGTTTTTTTTGATTTTTTTGGATCACCCAGTTCAGATTTATATAAATTTGTACAAAGCCTGTGCACTTCAGTCGCGACTTCTTCAGGTGTTTCCAATATGGTTTTGTCCAGTCATTGGACCTGTGTGCAAGCTAGTATTTTTCTGAGCTTGGAATCGATGGAAAAAATAGCTGAAGCAAGTTTCTCCATCTTTTATGTTTTTTGCTCTTTATTGAACCCCAACTTGGTGTTGTTGTTTGTGTATCAGGGTGATTAGACAAGCAGAAACCTCTGCCCATCTGCGACCCCATCCAGGGCTGTACCCTGTGTGTGGGACATTGTTTTTCTTTTTTTTTATTTTATTTGAGGTGGGCCAACCTGGGGATGATACCACATCGATTAGGGAAGTGAAGAAAATGGGAAAGGAGGATAAAACCTGGAAAACCTCCATGCGCGGTGTATGATAGGCCAGGAACTCCGTGGACTGCCTTTGCTATTTGCTATCTCGGTTTGGAGCATTGGTGCACAAAACCAACACAGTCAAAATCGTCCCCTACCCAAAGTCCATTACTGGGATTGAACTCAGGAGGCAGTGGTAGAGGGTCCATACTCTACCACTGGGGTATCCTCCCTGGGACATTGTTTTTCTAGGTGGTTGATTTCTGTCAAGGTGTGCTTGATAATGGCTGAAGCTGCCCTGTATCTTCTAGATGTTGTGTGTTTGATTTGTTGGGCTGTCAATTTTTTAAAATTTTCCTAGGTGGTTAGTGTGTCCAAGCAGAAAGGTGTTTGAAAATCCTGGGTTGAGGATATTTCCTACATCCAGGATTGAAATTCTGAGTCAGCTAAACTTTCTGGGCGTATTCTGCATCACCTGGGTGCTTGGGTAGTTGTTTCCGCTGGTGTGTAGGACACTAACTAGCCAATGGTCAGAAAATTCAATTTTTGTAGATTTGAATTTATGAATTTGGTGTTAGAAAATTAATGGTGCGAGTATTAGGTCTATCCATGACAGAGATGAGTGCACCGTTGTGTACATGTGGGCGTGTCATGTTCTGTAGTAGGGGTAACCTTTTAGGTAGCGGATCATATAGTCCCAGGGTGACCTTTGGTATGCAAAGTTCCACTTGCCCTTGTGGTACCTCTGTTGTGTATGGCCATCGGTCAGTATCTGGGTTAATCCAGCAGTTCATGTCTCATGATAAAAGTGTTTGCTAGAAGATTTAGTTGGGTTAGAGCTGTTAAAAACTCTCATCAGTCCAGTGCACAGTTTGGTGCATACACACTGGCTATTGTGTGCACTTCAGTATGTCATAAGAAGGTTACAGCTAGTATGCAGCTGTTCAGGAACGAATTTTTATTGATAAATTTAAAGTTTTGGTTCATGCATACTATCACCCCACAGTGTTGCGACCAAAATGATATTGTTGTGAGGAGCATGTTTTCCCATGCCTCCTCCTCTCCCTGTGGACAGTGGGTTTCCTGCACCACCAAGATATCCACAGGTGGGTCACATAGGAGACTCAACTTCTTGGCCTGGGACATTAAGGCCTTGAGTCCCACTATGTTCAGAGTCCCTATCTCTACTATGACGCCCAATGCGCCTCAGGAGCGGTTAGCAGGGCCCCAGCCCTACTCCCTCGCTCACATTACTCTCCATTACACCTCTGCTGTGGAGAGCATAACCATAAGTAGGAGTTGGGATGTATTCTGCCCCTTTTATTGCCACTGTTTTTGCTCCTCTCTTGCCTTTGCTGGTTTTTAGTTTATCATTGTGGTGCACTTGTGTGCTTTTATTGGCTGCATTATTTTCTTGCGCATTCCATTGTTGATTTCATTCCCAATTGGGTTATGCTCCACAATTTTGGGGGGTGCTCTAAACCCCTGTTTTGCTGCATTTATTTCCAAATCAGGTTCCACCAAATTCAATCTGTTTGGATTGTTTCTTTGGTTTTCCGCGGGATTTGATTGGTTCATTAATTCAAATTCATCCATGTTTTCCTGGATCTGTTCCTGTGATATGGATGATTCCGCCAAGGCTTTTTCCTTGGCTCTGGCCAGCTTGCAAGCTTGTTTGGCCATAATTTCATTCTTTTGGGAAAATTTGGTTAATTATATATTGTCCATGTTCTCCCCAGTTGAATGCTTGTGTGGTATCTGTGATTTTGGAGTACTCTGAGTCATCTTCGCCCATTTCCTCCTCACAGAATTCCGTTTCTCTCAGGCCTTCTTTTGTGGGGCAAGCATGAATCTTGTGCCCAAAGGCCTGGTAGTGTTTGCATATGGGGGGTGCGCTCTCTACTGTTGCGCAGAACAGTTGGGATTTTTTCACACCAATAGTGAAGGATGTGATGTGGGGAATTTTGTAATATCCTCTGCTACCTCCTGGTTTGGGGAACAAATTGTAATTGCCTAACGAGTGCTAAGGGTCAGCATCAACTGGAATCTTTGCATCTCAAATTTTTTAATTTCTCTGTAGGCTTCCAAGCCTTCTCAGAGATGTCATTTGACTACTGTGCGCACCAGTGTAGTCAGAAGGTAATCAAAATTATAAAAATATCTTTTGACTCTGTCCAACGTATGCATTTGGTAGATACCAAATGATGGCCATTGGGAAGGTCAAGTACCACTCTGACCTTCGCTGCTTCATTTGCTTCTTCTACAGTTTCAAACCCAAAAACTACCCAACCTTTGCGGATAGTATGAGTTGTTAAGTACACCGCATGTGAAAAAAATTCAAGTTGGACTTCGCCAAACTTTTCCCAAATTGTCAGTGTTTCTACGCCCAGGAAAACTTGTATCCCGTGATCCACCAATGACAGTGGTTGTGAGTGGGATACTTCCATTTAACTTCAGTATTTTACCAAAAAAATCATGAAACCTGTGGGGTGCGCCACCTCATGTTTTTTTGTTTTTACTGATATTTTCGTTTGTACCTTTGCGCTTGGTACCTTTGAGCGGTGCAGGTCCAGGTCCACTGCCCTTTACTGCATTCGCCCAACTCTTTACTTTATTACTCATACTCATCTCACCTGGTATTGATTATCAAATTGTACTATTTAAATTGAATCATATTACCAAAAGTGATAGTAATTGGAAAGAAAAATATGTACTGTATTAAGTTCACATAATTATAAATTAAGTGATACTTGAAATAGGCACTATATCATAATGATTAACGCTCAAATATGGGCCAGCTTGGGTGCAAAAAGTGGGTCTTATGGCATTAATCAGATTGCACCTTAATCCAAGTCAATGTATTAATATTATGTATTAAGGCAAAATTGTTGTGCTGATTAAATGAAATTGGCACAATAAGCACTTAAACATGGATAGCTTAAATGGCATACTTAATGCCATTGAAAGGCCTGATGAGTCTATGTTAGGGGTACATCATGTATAAGATTCTTACTTTTTTACCCAATTATTTTTTCTGTCTTAAATATGTTGTAGCTCTATATTGACTGGCATTAGGGTAAATAAGTATCCACTAGGTGTCAATATTACACCCAAAAGCCTCCCAATTACAGTGTCATTTTTTCCTACAATTGGGAAAACATGATCGTTATTTTTTGTTAAGCCAATTTAAGGCCAATTTGATTGGGGAAAATACCAATAGCCTGTCATGAATTTTGCAATCTGCTACATCAGGGCTCCGCCAGTGTGCCAGTCCAAGCAGTATGAAGACTGCTTAACCCTTGCTGTTTCGCCTTCATAGGCGTACCAACCCCCTACAATTTCACGTCCAACCCACCAACCCAGCAGACCAATCACTTTGCCTTAGCGCCATTGACCCCTCTTGGATGTGCCTCGGTGAGTCCATCCCCCATCCTGGGTGGCTATGGCACTCCATCGCTGCACCACCCTCATGGCTGATGGCCATCAGACCTTTATTGTTGGTGGTCAGTTGGCCAATTTTCTGTTGGGGGTTTCTTGTAGGGCTGAGGTATAGGAGCTGGCAGCATTGGCCACTCCAGGCATGTCACCCCGCACCTACTTTGGGGATCTCCAGCCCTACCTTTTCCTATTCTAGCAGACTAACAACTAACAACTAAAATAAGATGGGTGAAAGAGAGATCTTTATTTGGAGGGAAGGAAGACTATTTATACTCTAAGCTACTGTGCCTATGAAAACCCTTGGCCATCTAAGCCAGAATTTCAACCAATAGCAGTCATCCATGGTAGCAATTCCCTCCCATTCCACTCATCTTAATCACCAAATATAAGATCAAATCATCCTTTGCACAAGTCACTGGTCAGCTGTATACAAATTTCTATTATAATAAATACATGGATAATTCTTAGCGCAAAAGTTGCTGGTACTCCAAATTAGTCAGCGAATTTATAACTAAATGATTGATAATGAATACTTCAGCTTTACGCTGGAAAATCCCACAATCATTTTTACATGGCTGTTGGCGTTGGGATAAGATTCCATAAACATATCAAGTCAGCAAATGTATTGACAGATGTTTATATGAATACATTGGCTTTCCACCTATATTCATACAATCACACACAATTTCAGAGTTGGCACTGAACTAGGGATCTGACAAATCTAAAACAATTAATATTTTTATATCATTAGATATTGAACTAGGTGATTAGCCGGCAATCACGCCCAACTAACTGACACCCTAATTCTGATATTATCGGGAGGAATCTATCTGGTTAATTTCTAACATTTCGCCCAACTTAACCAGATGGTATTCCTCCATCATGACCCACCCCAAAGTGGGCCAAACCTACCCCAGCGCCCCCTCAAAGGAGTGCTGGATCTTAACTTGTCCTCCAATCACTTGAGCAGCCCATTAGCGAAGCACCCCTGTAATGAGCATCAATGTCAGAAAATCGCTTTTCTGAACAGTGAGCTCTGCTAGTGTGCCAGGCCAAACAGTATGGAGACTGCTTGACCCTTGCTGTTTCGCCTTCATAGGCGTTTCAACTCCCTACAAGTCCACGTCTAACCCACCAACCCAGCAGACCAACAACTTTGCCTTATCACACTGGCCTCACTTGGGAGTGCACCGGTGGTCCTCAGCCCCCTTCCTGGGCGGCCTGACCACATGCTCCTTCTCCATCATGACAAATCACCAGCCCCTCTTGGGTGTGCACTGGCAAGTCCATCCCCATCCTGGGGTCCATGGTTCTACGCTACACCACCCTCATGACTGACAGCCATCAGCCCTTCATTATTAACCAGTAGGCCAGGTTCCCATTGGGGGTTTCTTGTAGGGCTGAGGTATTGGAGCTGGAAGCGTCAGCCACTTAAGGCGTATCACCCCGCACCTGCCTCGAGATCTCCTGTCCCAACTTCCTTAATATGGCGGAATAACTACTAACAACTTATAAAAGATGTGAAAAAGAGAGATCTAATAGGAGGGAATTACAACTATTTATACTTAGGCTACTGCGCCTATTCAAAGCCCCTTGGCAATCCCAGCTGGGTCCTCACCCCTTATTATCTTTCTGCAAACTAATTCCTGCATAAGCCATCCTTCCCAAACACTGAATATTAATTTGACTCATCCTTGGAAAGAGTTTCCAGTCAGTCTTATACAAACTACTATTATTAAACATAATCAAATATCATCAGCATCAGTCGCCAGTACTCAGAATTGGAGTGGCGTAATCCTCATCATTTGTTTACATATTGGAAACCTCAGCTTCCATCAGAAAATCCCTAGATGGACAGATGATAGGCAGTCGGTGTCAAACTGGTATTCCACCATAGCCCAATTGATTCAATAACTAAATGATTGACATTCTCAGCTTTAGTTACTGGTGTTGATCTTCAAATAACATTAACTATTAAGATTTTCCCCTATACTTCGAAAGAGCTCCACTACCCAAATGTGGAGCGCCAATTGGCAATTATAACATTAAAATAATATTGAATTAGGCGATTAGTTGGCAATCATGCCAAATAACTGACACCCCTAATTCTGACATTATCATGAAGAATCCATCTGGTTACTTATCTGAAATAGCCTTACTATAACCATCAGAGGACTGGCATGGCATCTATGAGTTCATCTTAATAATGAGGTTGGTTAGAAGCCTCCAAAGTTATAAAATATAAGCGCTGGACCAATTATAAAAGTTAATTAAGCTCATCTAATCATCTTAAATACTATTTTATATCATCATTTTTGTCTTAAATCTTACTTTCTTTTGTGCACCGTTGTTGTATTTCATTTATTATTAGTATTGTTTTACAAGTAACCTTAAAGTGATACCAAGCTTTTATTATTACTTTTTTAGTAATTGAGATAGGGTGACCTTGGGACAAATACCACACTGAGATTTTTTTATAGGCATTATAGGTTTCAAACATGTGTTGAACAAAACCTGCACTATAGTGGAAGCAGGAATTACCCTGCCAGGCTAGCCATCCTTAAGCTTTTATTATCGCCTGCATATAAAAAGTTTTAAATTATTGAAGAAGGAGTTCTTAAAAGAGAACTAAAAGTCCATATTTTGTATTTTTCTCTGTAAGCTTCATAATGGTAAGAGTGCCAAAAGACGCTTGGATATATTGAGGGTATATCAGAAGAGTTATCTTCCCAACTTAAGAAATAGGAGTTATCTTATATAAGCGAGTTTTTATCCCTAAAACTTCCCAAATTAAGCCATTCAGTTCAGCACCATTGAATGAAAAACTTAACAGAAGCCTAAGCAATAACATTATCAAAGGTTTATAAAGAGTAATAAATTGTGTTTGGGGCCCAAACCTCCACAAATTAGATGCCTGTGGCCTAGTATCCCTCAATTTCTAAACCAAAGCTGATTCTAAATTGCCTTAAGGATGTCCATCTATGATTTAAACCTTATTTTCTCAAGAAGCTTTTTAGAGTACATTAAATCCATGGTGCCTCTGAATCAATTGTACCCTTCAAAATTTTCAATGATCTTATAATTATTTTGATTTCTAAAAAATTAATGGTGAACTCCATCTGTGTGTAGACTTCCATAAGCTAAACGTGGTAAAAGATTTTGATACCTACCCCATGTCACTCTTAAGATCATCTTGCCAATGATCTTAGGAAGCGTCTGGTTTACAAAGTTGGACTTGGTAGAGGCGTTCCATTTAATACCAGTACTTTCAGGACACCAGAATTTTAAGGCTTTTAAATGTTATATGGGAGTATTTATATACTGGGTGATACCATTTGGTCTAAAAAAGACCCTGCAGTGTTCCCCTCGCTTAGTATATCACGTTCTCAGAGAATTTATAAGCCAGTGCTGTATTGTGTATGTGGACTATGTACTGGTGTTTTTAAAGTCTAAAGAGTGGCACATTGAGTATGCAAGGTCTGCCTTGAAAGCCCACTATGATGTGGGACTTAAGTTATAGCCATCAAGATGCAAGCTACACAAGTCTTCAGTGACGTTATTAGGGTACGTGGTGTTTGAGGAAGAATTAGCGGTATGTCCTAACAGTTTAATAGCCAAAGAGGATTATAATGCATTGACTAATAAGTCAGGAGTTCCAAGTTCTCTCAAAAACTTTGAGGTAGATTTCTAGTGATATTTCTGCAGTGGCTGTACCTTTTACTTAATAACATGGAAGTTGCCCTTTTACTGGGGCCCTGCAGAGGAAAAGGCCTTCCAAGAATAAAAAAGAAACTTTACTGAAGTCTTATATTAACCCATGCTGAATTGGAATGCCCTCTATAATAGAATCAGACTCATCCAATTGTAAAATTGGCGCCATACTTCTCCAACAGGGGGAGGATGGTATAGAAGACCACATCTGTTACTTCAGTTACAAGATGCATTAAGCAGTGACTAACTGTTCAATATAAAACAAGGAGTTTTTGGCCATATTAACGTCTCTAAGAAGTGGCATCACCACCTCTTGTATTTTGCTGGACCATTTCCATTTATAAAGATAACAAATCAATGGATTTCTTTCAAAAGCCACAGTGAATGAATCATAGATAGCTTAGTGACAGCTGGATTTACTGAACCTTAATTTTTAGATTTTATACACCCCAGTATAGTAACTATTCCTTTAGTCCTCTTAGTA
>JAKSZP010006245.1:0-16588 GCA_022478985.1 Massospora cicadina | reverse complement strand
CTTTAAAAATTCTGTAATTCCCAATTGGAATCAATTATAGCAAGGAACTAATAACTTCATTGCACCTTTGTCTATCTTCACTAGAGCCATGGAAATAATAATTTTGTAGCCTTTGTAGCGCCTGTTTATTGTAATTTCTACCAAAATTCCAATACTGGTGCTCCTCGCCAGGTCTGCTTCCAAGGCTACCTAGTGAAAACATACTTTCACAACAATGAATATGTCTAGCAAAAAAAGCCCCTCTTCTGAGAATCAATGAGTATCACCCAATGGGTACACTCCAACAGGCATGAGATGCCTTCTGTTAATATAAATAATCTGTAATTCTTGCTTCTATGGACTTGGTCATTAAGGTCCCTGATTAAAATAATTATAAATTCAAGCTGCAAACGTAGAAGAAAATGGTCAAAGGCTTGATAAGGGGGCTATCCAGCCCGGTGCTCATCCTAATCAAGACTGAGCACCTAAAGTTTCTGATAATATGATGTACTTATATAACAAAGCGGTGTTACAACCTACCAAAGTTGGTTTGGCTAGAACTGAGCAGTACCTCAGGCATTATGTACATCCCGCTATTCATCACATACTCCAGATTTTGGGGTTGCATCATCTCGAGATCCAACGCCAGTGGACCCTGGCGCAACAATTTCATTCTCAGTTATCCTCATCTAATTAAATAGCTTCTAACTTTGGTTGGGATAATCAGGAAGCCATACTCAATAATATAAGATAAATCAGCAATCTACATAACCATTTGGTGAGAATTGATAATGGAGTCATGGGGTACATTGGCCAAGAAGTATTTCAACGGGTTAGCAATGTTGCTAACCCTATTCACCAACAAATCACCACCCTCAAGGATGAGATTAGAGACAACTGGGACAATTGCAGGTCCAACATGAGGAGCGCTTTGTTGAGCTTGACAGGTTACTTCAACAACTTGTCCAAGTTGTGGATACTATCAGAGAAGGTGACCCAGCCCTGTTGGTCCTCCTGGACCACTGGGATCACCTAGTTCCCTTCGATAATCCTGGGACCTCCTAGTGAAGAGGTCCTCAAGGCCCTGTGGGTCAACAAGGCCCACCGAGGCCTGTAGATCAAGATGAGTCGTAAGGACCCCCTGGCCCTCCTGGTTCCCTTGGCTCCTCACTTCCATTGCACGATTCAGAACCTTTGAATATACTAGTATCAAGAGTACAGGCGTTAGAAACCCAAATCTGAGCCATAGCTCAAGGGTGTTTCTTATCCTTAGAAGGCCTTCTGACCGACCTGTATTACTCTTTAACCAACTTATTGGATGGCGTGGATAAGGCTCAACATCTATACAATGCTAACCAAACTACGCAGGAACTCAGTTTGCAATGTTAAACGCTTCAATGAACAGTTAACTTCTAATGCGGAATTACTTGAAAACAAGCAGGAAAAGATGATCACTGCGATTTCTAATTTGAATCAATAGCCTGCAAATGATCATCTCAATGGGCTCACAATTTACAGGAGGACCTCAATCATTTAAGGCAACAAGATAACCAAATTTCCACTCAAGATCATATCTCAGAATCTGAACTGTCTAAAGCTGATCTGGTAATGGTATCAGGTTACATGTTTTGAGCAATGAACCCACTACCTTCAAACCTACTTTTAAGATAAGTTTGACCCAGGTGAAGGTAGCATCCATTTATTTTCTTTGTCAATGAGCTATGGATGGGGCAACGGATCAACAAAATTATGACATATTCCCTCTTGTCTATGCTGGTTAACTCAAGAAATCATGGTCCCTCACTTAAGGTTTGCAATACATGTGTTCAAGTGAAAAACGTTCTTATTAAGGAATTTGGAAGTAATCAAATTTATTTAATCAAAGCAAGCCTTTATGAGCATCCAAGTCATGGGTAGACAATTCAGGATTTTGCTAAGAGATTTAGATGAGATGCCCAGATTCTCTACTACTTGTGATTGTATTACTGTAGATGGTGCCAAATTTGGCTGTGATGTCTGCATTTGCTTCAATTACTCAGTTGTTACTACATTGAATCTCTTAAAGGTAATTTCCAGATCTATTATCGTCATCAAAGAGGCGTTGATGGAGATTCATAATGGTGTGGTGCAACTGACTTCACTAATAACCTTGTTCCTATATCCACAGTAGTGCCGCCTAGACCCAAAACCTAAACCCAAGAAGGATCCTTGCAGCTATTTTTATGGTCTAGTGGGTCATATGGAAAGTCAATGTTGGAAGAAACAAGATGAAGAGTCAAAAGAGGGAGTCAGCATAGGGCAAGAGGCTCCCTATGATGACCTACCTCCTGTGCCTCAATCACAATCTTTTAATACTCCTAAAGACTGTTATGTGATATCTCTCCTTGTGAACTTGATATCCCTGATGATTTAGCCAACAAAGATACTATTTCTTTTACGCTTCTGTTTCTTCTTCTAATTCAATTTAATTGATTAGTCCCTTGTTATTTTCAATCCCGCACTTTGGCACTGATGTGACCTGGGTGGAAGTCATAGTACACAAATTAAAAGTTTTAGCTATAATCAACGCAGGATCTTCCATAAATGTGATCTCATCCAGGCTATGAAAAGAATCAAAGTGGCGCTGGACTTAAATCATTCTTGAGACTATGGACTGTTGGTCCTTCATATATTAAATCCATATGAGCTTATTCTTTTCTTCCAATGCGCTTTGGAAAGTTGGTTATTTTGGCCCCTGCAGTAGTATTGGACGATAACTGCTATGACTTGCTTTTGAGAACCAAATTTCTCATTGATTTTGATGTAATAATCAGTCTTAAGGACAATTATCTTTCTTTAATTGAATACCAAGCATATTTAATTTTGAAAGATGTCCTCAATAGCAAAAGAAAACTCAAACAATGTATTTGCTTATTGGAATATCCTAATTCTATCTCTTGTCTTGAGACCAAATTTTAGGACCCAAGACTATTCTTCCGCCTCCATCAGCTTGTGCATCAGAAGGAATGCCTTTATACTCTATCAATTTGATTACTATTCTTCCATAAGATCAAGTTATAATTGATACTGGAGTACAAGTATTTATGCCAGCTGATCATGTATTAGAGATCTCCGGTAACAGTAATCCCTCTCATTTGAAGGCCTTAACCTGCCCCAGTATTCTTGATCCCACTTATAATGGGACTGTTCTAGTCTTATTAGCTAATCTCACCTCTTGACCTATGTGATTGAATTGAAGTAACCCTATTGCTTATGTGCAGCCTACTCCTGTGAATTAAACTTTATCCATCTCAGGATGTGGGGATTTACATGATTTTAGGTTGGAAGAACCACCTATCATTGCTAGAGTTGACGTCAAATTTGGAGATTCACTTACTCCAGAACAACAGCATGAAGCCAAGGCTCTAATTGAAGAGTATGCGGATAATTGCCAAGGGTTCCAGAGATTTTGGGCTAATGAAAGATGCGCAGTATCAGGTGAAAACTGAGGATACTCCCCTATTTGAGCCAGTCTTATTGCAAATCTAAAGTCAAGGAGGCTCATGTCTCAATGAAATTGAAACACCTATTTGATGCGGGGCTACTAACGCCTTCTCAAAGTCCATGGGCTTCCCTCTACTTCTCATCTGAAAAAAAGATGGAGGCCATAGAGTGGTTATGGACTATCATCATCTTAATTCTGTAACTCAAAAGGATTCTTTCGTCTACCTTGCATTGATGATTCATTAAGACTATTGTCTGGGTCACAGTTCTTATCAGCTATGGACCTTGCTAGTGGCTACTGGCAAATTGACCTGGCTCCAGAAGACCTTCAAAAATGCGCCTTAATTTCTAGTGAAGGGTTATTTGAACCTACTCATATGCCGCAAGGGCTTTGTAATGCCCCTGCTACTTTTCAAAGAGCCATGGAGGGCTTATTTGTTAATTTGGAACTTTCCTTGCAGTAATTTACTCTTTGAAGTTCAATTGGCATATTCATATTTGGATTTGAGTGTGAAACTCAACAATCATTATTTTCAGCCCGCAGGAACCTCTGAACCATCGCCAACTGGTTAATTTTCAACAATAGAAAATTTATTTGGACCTCTGAACCTCTAATAAAAGTTAAGTCCTATAATATTTATATATTGGGTTTCAGTGTGAAATCCACATCTGTCCAACCACTTATTTTGTCTCATGTAGCTCTATTTTGGTCAATTCATAACAAAGTTCAGTATTACAATTGAATTTTTTATTGCACTGAAACAAATAACTTCGTTGCCTTGTTTCCACCTTTGCTAAAGACACAGAACTAATAATTTCATAGCCTTTATAGCATCTGAATATAGCAATTTATCACGATATTCCAATAGATGCTAATTTTGGCATAATTGAAATTTAAAAATTATTCCTAATGGTAAAAGTCATTGCTCAGGTCCATTTTTGGTTAATGATCTTATAAAGCGGCAGATCTTGACAGGTTCCACCGTTGCTCTATTTTTCTCCCTTTCTATTATTTTAGTCTCAATAAAATTCTTAAAAATATCTATTTCTATTGTGAAATTTAGGTTTCCAGTTGAAACCTATAGTAGCGATTATTTCAATATTATAGATTATGGTTGGTCCTCGCAGCTGCCTTTTTATTTTTATCCATTAATATGGATGGCTGTACCTCATGTATTCTGGATGGGGTTCTGAGTATTTGTTCATATGGAGTTCCAGGCTGGTCTTATTATTATCAGCACACTCCATGGCAAGATGGCTCTCAAATAATACAGCCAAAAGTCATTCTATTTCCTGCCCCTGTACATCTTTGGAAATGCTGAACAATAAATGTTGCCACAAATTTTATCATGGGCATCAACCGTCCATAAAATGCAAGGCAGCACTGTGGACAATGCAGTTGTTTATCTGGGTTCAAAGATGTTTGCTGAAGGTTAAGCATATGTCAGCCTTAGCCAAGTTAGATCTCTTGATGGACTTATGATCAAAGAATTGGACAACTCCATATTAGCTGAGAATAAAAGCTTGCAATAATGATACATCATTAGAGATTAATTGAATGAGAATTTTTAGAAAAACTCATAAGATCATTTGATGAAATTTATGATAGTCATTTAAGTAAGTAAAATATTAACAAACTTAGATATAGATATAATATTATAAATAAAACTTTTATTCAAAATGTATATTAGCAACAAAAAAAGGCGTTGTTAATCTATAATTGTATTTTAATAATCAAAGGATTCACTATATTATCACTTTGTACAGTAAAGGATTGATAAAAATTCATAATATTTTATAAAATATATATAAATTTTAATATTTAATGTTATCTTTAAATACTAAATTAACCTACTAATTATTCTTATGCAATGTATGATAAAATTTAATTAAAGTATGACTAAAAAGTAGAAATTATATAAAAAATAAAACTTGCTTTTCCTTATAGAGAAAATAAAAAAAACAAAAGTAAAAACAAAAATTAAATGGAAAAGTTGCACTAAAAAGTAAAAAACTTTAGCAGACTAATTACTTTATTTTAACTTTCTTTTACTGCTTGAGGTCACTTTTAAGCGATTTTAAATTTAAGTTTTATTTATCCACAGCCGTCTGCCCAAACCTATTCTTTGATGTCCTTAGCTCTGCCACCTGCCACCCCAGTGTGCGGCAGCAGTACACCCCCACCTAGCGTTTTCTGCCCTGCGGGCAAGTGCATTCAGATGGGCTCAAACAGCCCGCCCACTGCTTCCAACCGTTTTGTCCCCCCACAGGACTTAGCACTCCACCTGGCGCGCATCCACCCTTCTCGCCCCCATCCTCTCACCCTCCCTCACTCTGCCATTTGCTATTGCCTCATAGTGGACTATGGGCATTTGTTCCCATATGCTGATAAGGCAATTATTGACCTAGCCACTGCGGCCTTTGCTTTAGCTGGCTTAATAGACTTTCACCCTTTTGAGGGCTACTTTGACGTTGGGTTCCAATCTGAGGAGGATGCTGAAGTGGCAGCACAAACTCCTCTAATTTATAAAAAACCCATTCCCACAACCCATACTTGCCTCCCTTCAGACACCACGCTGGTGATATCCTTTGCAAATCTCCCATCCCACCTTCCACCCCAGGTTTTGTATGACCAGTTGGTCACAGGGCTCATGGCTTATAGCACTCAGCCCAACCTCATCTTTGCCATTCCATCTGGTGTGGAGCGCCTTGCTGCTCCTCATGCAACAGCCACCATCATACCACACCACCCTACCATAGCCCAACAAATTCCACCCCGCGCTAGTGTGGCTGCAGCGCCTGATCATTTCTTTTGGGCTCAGATTGATAATGGTAGGTAGATTTGTTCCCTCTGATTTGGCCTTAACTATGCAAAAAAAGTGTGCCCTCAGGCCAAGTCCACTGCTGCGGCTTCTGAGCCCCCCTCTGGAGGTTCAGTATGGGGCGCTTTGCTGCCCCCTCCCACCCTCCATCTTGTTCAGTGGCCCACATGGAAAATCAGCCCCCCCCAAAACCTCCAGCCTCACTCTCCCACCTAAATCTACCCCAGCCAATCAGAGCAATTCTTGGACCACCATTGGCACCCAAGCAGCCACCCATTCGCCCAATCCCACCCAAATTTGAATGCCACTATTCCAGTGAACCAAAATCCATAGGATCTATTGGCTGAGACTGATGAATCAGGTAATTCCTCAATAGTAAGCATACAGGTCAACCTCTCTGCCAAGGCAATTATGGTCAGGCAGAATTTTTCCTTCCCAACTTTGATGAACCTCCTACCCCTCGCCATTTTGCTCATCTGCCCAATACAGCCCCCTTCCAAAGTGACCATTAGCTCACCTTAGCTGCAGTGGCCTCTCCTCAGTGCCCAAAACTATGCACCGCGGTGGCCCAGTCAGTGGCTCAGCTCCAGCATGGCCTGCCCACCCTCTTCCCCCCAACTTCCCTGAATCTCCCTGCAATGACATCTCAAAACTATTTGATGATGCTGAAGTTGCTGTTATGAATGTCGCAATGCTTGCTTCATTCAACCCCTCAGCCAAAATCACCTGCCACAGTATATCCTTTTTCACCCAACTTCCTGAAGCCTGCAAAGAAGCTGAAGTTCTCCTCGCAGCTTTTGTTGAAACACTTTCCCATCATTATCTTGATGAGGAAGTGGAAAACTCCTACTATGCTGACCTCCACCCCCACTATGTGGATGCCCCAACGCCCTGGCTCTCTGCTCTGATCTGGTACTGTAACCAACATCCCTTGATCAAGGCGGGTCTTTCTGAAAACCAACCCCCTGACCCCTCCTCACCCTCTGCCATGGTGGGTTAGTGATTTCTGCTTCCCACTGGTTAGTAGTTTTTTTTTGTCATTTTGAGTGTTGTGATTTGGTACTGTCCATCCCCTGGTTGGTGTACCTCAAATTAATTGAATAATTACTTTATTTTTTATTCATATATGACTGCAAGAAAAGCAAGGTGTGCACACTTTGTATGATTGTACATATGATTATATATAAGTATAATTTATATTTATATGTAACCACAGATGTATATATAAGGTTTTCTGGGCCAATTCATATTTTTATGTTTATTTTTTTGCATTCATTACAAGCCAATTTGTAATTATCTCATTAATTTTTGTATTTTTTATAAGCCAATTCATAATTAATTATCAACTTTAATGATTATAATTTAAAAATCAAAGTCTATTTGTGGCTAGAAAAAAATAACAATAAAATTTATATGAAATAGCCTGTAATGGATGTAAAAACCATTAAAAATATATGAATTAGCTTTAAATTAATTCAAAAATCAATGATAAATATATGGTTTGGCTTGTAATGAATGCAAATTGGCCTGTAAAACCCAGTATAGATATATCATTTTTTTTTCAATTTCAACATTTTGCATTTCAATTTCAACTTCAAATGTACATTATGATTTCAACATATTACACTTCAATTTCAACATTTTGCACTTTAATTTAAAAATTTTGCATTTCAATTTCAACATTTTATATTTTAATCTCAACACAATTTTTGGTGATAGTTTTGTTTTATTATTCCTACTGAAATAATACAAGCATATTATTGCCCACTTTTTTGTATTTAAAATATTTGTATATCCCGTATATCAAATTATAATCTACCAAAAGAAAATACTGATGCTGAGGAAATCAATGAGTCTGTAGTTGGAACTAGATATGGTGCAATCACTAAAACTAAAAATATTAAAATTGAATTATAAAACATTGCATTTCAAATAAAAAATATTTAAGTTAAAGAATAAAATATTGAAATTGAAGTATAATATTGAAATTGAAACATAAAATATTGAAGTTGAAGTATGAAATATTGAAATTAATTTGTAAAATGTTGATATTGAAATGCAAAATGTTGAAATTGAAAGAAAAATGGTATATATATTATAATGATTGATATTGTACAGCTATATAATATGTATAACACATTGTATTCCATTTTATACAACGTAAGTATATTTATATAATTTGCATACATACTGTATGTAAGTGTGCACATCTTGCTTTTCTGAAGTTATGCATGAATAAAAATTTTAAAGTAATTAATTGGCAAAAAAAAATTTTACATTCTAGTATAACATTTTTGTTTTATTTTTGCTATTTACTTTTAATATTACTTTTTATTTTTTTCAAATTAAGATAGGTAAGTTTTTAAATTTTGTAATTTTTAGCTCTAAGTATGATATCTTAGAAAAAACTTTCTTTTTGCTCAACCTCACTTTCAAGTGAATTTTATAAGAAAAAGTTTATTTTACCACCGCCATCTGGCCACACCAGTTTTCCTATTAATGTCCTCAGATCCACCGCCTGCTGCTCCAGTGTGAGGCAGCGGTGATCCTCCTCCCAGCATTTTCCACCCTGCAGGGAAACAAATTCAGATGGGCACAAATAGTCCTTCAAACTCTACTGGCCAATTTGTCCCTCCATGGGACTTAGAGCTCCACCTTGTGCACATCCACCTGACTCACCACCATTCTTTTGCCCTACCCAGATCCACTATCTGATTTTGGCTCCATGTCAACTATGGGCGTTTATTCCCATATGCTGACAAAGCAATAATTGAACTTTCCACTTCTGCCTTTGTGCTGGCTGGCTTTATTGATTTCTGCCCTTTTAAGGGCTATTTTGATATAGAATTCCAAACAGAGAAGGATGCTGCAGTGGTGGCATTGACTTTACTAATTTACAAAAATACCCCTGTCCTCACTACCCAAACTTATCTCCCTGATGACGCCACACTAGTGGTGTCATTTGCTACCTCCCTTCACTTCTCCTGCCTTAAATTTTATATGATGAGCTATGTCAGGGCTTTTGGCTTATGGTACTCAGCCCAACCTTGTCTTCACTGTTCCTTCTGGTGCAGAGCACCTGGTTCCCCCTTGAGCCACTGTCACCATCATCCCAAATCACTCTACCATTGCCTAACAAATTCTCCCATGTGCTCACATTGCTGCAGCACCAGAGCATTTCTTTTAGGCTCATGTTGATAGTGGTCAACAGATTTGTCCCATTTGTTTTGAGCTTGACCACTCTAAATGGTCCTGCCCTCATGCCAATTCACTAGTTAAAATTTCTGAACTCATTTCAGTGACATCTGAATGGGCGTTTTGTTGCCCCCTCCCACCCAACATTATCACTCAATGGGCCAACATGGGAAGGCACCCACTAAAACATCCAGCCACACTCACCATCCTGGGATCAACCCAACCAATCAGAGCTAGGATTAAACCACAATTCATATCAAGCAACCCACTCAACTACTAAAACCCACTCAAATTCTAAATCCACTATTATCATCAGCCAAAATCCTTGGGACTATTGAGTGAGGTTAATGAATCAGGTAGAATTGTCACAAATAAGCATGACAAGTCTGGAGAAGAAGGCATGGTTGAATATGATTGGGCTGAATTTTATAACTCTGATTTTGACAAAACCCTCTCATCCAGATGATATGCGCCTAAACCTAATGCAATCCCATTCCAATGTGACCACCAGCTTGCCTTAGCAGCGGTGTCATCACCCCATTGCCACCAACTCCAAAAAGCAGTGGCACAATCAATGGACCATTCCATACTGGGATGACCAAAATTACCTTCCCCCTGATTTCCCCAAAGTAGCATGGGAGAAAATTACCAAATTGATGGATGATGCCGATGATGCTGACCAACACGTTGCAGAACTAACAGAATTTGACCCAAACTCTAAAATTACCTGGCAAATGATCACTAGCATAGCCCAACTCCCAGATGCCCGCATCCAAGCAGAACATCATATTGCAGAGTTAGTTGAGGCTGTCTTCCAAGCTAACCTTAAGGTAAGTAACCATTATCTCACCCTCATCTGACTCCTCCACACTGATGCCCCAACATCCTTGCTCTCTGCTTATGTCCACTTCTTCAATCAATATGCATCTTTCATATGAGTTCTACCTGAAGAAGAGCTGCCTGACCCTCCCTCCCCCTCTGCCATGATGGGCTAGTGGTACTCCACTCCCTGCCTGATTGGTGCTTTTTTATTTTTCTTTTACTTTGTTGCCCATTTATTTTGAGCTTTTTTGCATTGAACTGGTAATATCCATCCCCTGGTTGGCATGCCTCAAATAAAATTTTAAAATATGATATCTTAGGATTTTAGGGTTGCAATAAAGGTAATTAGCCAATTACAAGCAGAGTTACTCAGAATTGCTTAGGTTTATATATGAGCTCATAATGACAGCCTAAGGGCTGTGCCAGTATTATGCTTGAGCCACTTGGACTAACAGCTTTGCTGTTGCCCTCATGGCTGGTGAGCTGGTTATCCTAAATCCACTTAACCCTTTTCACTTGAAAGGTGACTCTTGCTCATCACTTGGTTTGATGTAAAAACTAAATATAAATAGTCATTGCCATGCATCAAATTTCTGCATCAAACCAAGTGGTGAGCAAGAGTCATCTCTCAAGTTGTGGCATCAAATCATGTGGTGAGTGAGAGTCACCTCTCAAATGCAAAGGGTTAATAGTTTACTTAAAACTCTACTACTGATTTTTGTTTAGTTTTTGGTAAGCAATTTGGTGAATTATTCAATACTAGTGGTATACCCATGCTTTGCTACGGTGTTTATAACTTACAGATAATTCTAAATTATTTTAGTTTTAATATTGGTAGAATGCCATCAATAAGTTCAGAAACCATTGAACCTATCAAATATTCCAACCTCCAACCACTTAGCCAAAACTAATCAAGCCTGCCAAATTAACTAAACCATTAACCACTTACCTGAAACTATTGAGTCCATCGAGTCAACCTAAATCCACCAACCACTCAGTCAAAACCAATTAACATCGAATCAACCAATCACTAACTGCTTGCTAAAACCATCAAGCTTATTAATCATCCAAAATCACCAACCGCTCGCCAAAACCATTTAAACTAACGAATCAACCGAATATCAAACTTCTCAGCCGTAACAATATACCAATTTTCAATAAAAACATAAAATTTTCACTTCTTACATATGAAGCTTTTTATTTTATTATAAGAGTTAAAAATCCGGCTTCGAGGTGCGCACAGACCCCCTCCCGTATACCTATAGCTAAATTTTCAAAACTATATGCTGTAGTTTTGGCTGGGCATCTCGTGCACACATACATACACACTTGCTTTTATTAATATAGATATTCGTTAATTCTCAATCACTCGCCCAAATAGAGTGAACCTATCAGACTCGATGTCGTCAGATTAGAGTTTTATTAAGTAGATTACTTTTTGTTTAGTTTCGGGTGAGCAATTTAGTAAATTATCTGTAATATATTTGCCAAAGCCCACTCACTCACTTAACACTCACTCATCACTGTATCTCAACAATGACAAGACCTAGAAAAATGAAACTTTACGTAGATATTCACCAGATACTTTAGATGTGCAATAAGAAAGGATTTTTTAATTTTTATAGTAAAATAAAAAGTTCTATATGTAACAAGTGAAAACATTATATGTTGTTGATAGAAATTAGTATATTGTTACAGCTGAGAAGTTTGATATTTGGTTGATTCGATAGTTTAAATGGTTTCGGCTAGCATTTGGTGGTTTTGGGTTGATCAATAAGCTTAACGGTTTTAATAATGCAGTTAGTGATTGGTTAGTTCGATAAGTTAATTGGTTTTGGTAAGTGGTTGGTAGTTTTTGGTCGTTGGTTGATTTTTTAAGTTCAAGTGGTTTTAGCTTGGTGGTGGTTGGTAGATTTAGATTGATTCGATAGCCAATGATTTCAGGTAAGTGGTTGACGTTTTAGTTAATTTAACAATTTTATTCGAGGTGGGCCGACCTGGGGACGATACCGCACCGATTAGGGAAGTGAAGAAAATGGGAAAGGAGGATAAAACCCGGAAAACCTCCATGCGCGGCGTATGATAGGCCAGGAACTCCATGGACCGCCTTTGCTATTTGCTATCTCGGTTCGGGGCATTGGCGCGCAAAACCAACAGTCAAAATCGCCCCCTACCCAAAGTCCATTACCGGATCGAACTGGGAGGCAGTGGTAGAGGGTCCATACTCTACCACTGGGGTATCCTCCCTGTTGATGTTTTAGTTAATTCAATAAGTTTAATTGGTTTGGTTGAGTGGTTAATAATTTTATATTTAATCAATATAATTTAATTTCTTAATTTTATCGGTAGCCATATACCAATATAAAAAAGAATCGATTAGGATCATCTGGTAAAATTTAAGCCCACAAACAGATATGTGTTAAACTGCGTATCAACTAGATTTGCTTAAACTTTTAAAAAAGTATCATTCTGCTTATTTGTTTATATATAGGATACATTATCTCATGAGCAAATAACCAAAAACCACCAAACTTGGCATAATTAATTATAAAGTTTGGGAACGGAATGCTAATATGTAATTATTTGATATAATCATATAAATTTAAATATCAGTTCTATATAAGATCTAGAAAATGTATTTCTAATGGTAATTATATAGCAATTTAAACTGGGTATTTCCATATTCATTTAACTCATTTTTTCATAGGTTTTGGTAAGGGGTTGGTAGTTTTTGGCTGTTTTGTAAGTTCAATAATTGGTTTTTGCTGAGTAGTGGTTTATTTTTTGGTTGATTTGATAGGCTCAATAGTTTCAGGTAATTGATTGAAGGTTTAGTTAATTTGGCAAGCTTAATAGATTTTAGCTAAGTGGTTGGAGGGTGGAATTTTTAATAGGTTTAATGGTTTCAGAACTTATTGATAGCTATCTACCAATATAAAAACTAAATAATTTAGAAACATCTGGTAATTTATAAACACCATAGCAAAGTATAGGTATTCTACTATATAATATAAAATCTAAACTAATCATTTCAAATCACCTTAATTCTATAATCACCATAGTGAAGCATGGGTAAATCAGCTAGTTGTAAATATTAGCTATTAATTTGCCAAATTGCTCACCTGAAACTAAACAAAAATCAGTTAGTTTTAAGGAGATTTAAGTAAATTCTAGGATATCCACTTCAGCTCTCAATAGGTTTGTTCAAAGTAAAACCTTACAAAATGAGTGATACTGAAACCAGTTTCACTTCCATTAACTCAGACAGTGCAAGTGATTATAAGCTGCAGCCCAAAAAATGGAAGGTTTATCAAAAATTCATTTTAGGTCATCCTTAATTTAATTCTAGGCTGCTGCTAAAGCAATCTCATGTAAGGTGGGAAAAAGAAAATTGTTAAGGAGATCTACCAAGAAGAAGAAGCTGGAACACATCCTTCTGAGGCCAGATACATACATCAGCTCAAATGAGATAAACACCCAACTTCTGTGGATCTATGACAATGCCACAAACTCCTTCATTGAGAAGGATATCCAGTTTATCCCCAGTTTCTTCAAAATCTTTAATGAGGTATTGGTGAGCACCACCAATAACAAGGTGAGTACAAATCCTTATTTGCTAGAGGCCTTAAGGTTGTCACCTGTGGCATGTTTAAACAGAACTACCAATCAGTGCATTAAGCTTCTATTGTAGCTTCAGGACCCCACCATGAACAAAATTGAGGTTACCATCAACCTGGAGTAAAACCTGATCTCAGTGTATAACAATGGTAGCAGAATTCCAATGGAGATCCACAAGGAGGAGAAAGTTTACATCCCTGAGCTTATCTTTGGGCACCTTCACCTCGTCTGCTTAATAAAACACATTCACTGATGTACTGACATACTGAATGGATGACATCTGAAACCTTCAAGTCTGATAGGTTTATTGTATTTGGGTGAGTGGGTGAGAAGTGGTGAACCTTATCAAACCTGAAACTATCAAGTCTGATGGGTTCAATATATTTGGGTAAGTGGGTGAGCATTGGCAAATATTATCTCATAATTTATCAAATTGCTTAACTGAAACTAATTAAGTTTGATAAGTTCAATCTATTTTGGCGAGTGGGTGATATTAGCAAAGATTATCAAATTATCCACCAAATTGTTCAACTGAAACTAAGTAAAAATTAGTGCTAGAGTTTCAAGTAATTATTTATAGATAAGTAGATTTAGAATACCCAGCTCACCAGCCACAAGGGCAACAGCAAAACTGTTAGTCTGAGTGGCTCAAGAGTAGCGCTGGCACAGCCTATAGGCAATGTCAGTGTGAGCTTATTAATAAACCTGAGCATCACTGGGTAAATTTACTGTGGGATCCACTAATGGAGGCCACAAATAATATTTTAAAACAAAATATTTCACTTTTTATTAAAAGTATAAAATAATACTTACTTTGGTTTTTTATGTTTTTTATTTAATAGGCAGGGCAAAACCAGAAAAGGTCCTTTTGTCAATACTAGCTTTTTCTATTTAAACTAGTTCAAATTTTGAGACCATCGATATTCAAGGCAAAAGAATGCAAAGCTCAATCTTCCAAATTAGGGAATATAGGCTTTTGGCCTATCAAATCAAAGATAAAATTTTTTAGAGGTAAAACTGACCCGTGCAGTAATGATTTGATAAATCATATCTAACCTCCAGCGAGTAAAATCTTTTCACCTCAGCGGTGGTCTGACTTGGATTGTAATGATTGGGTAATTCAGTGATAGCCAGACTCAGATGGTGATGATTGGCTAATGTTTACCCTTTCATCCTTGAGTAAAATCTTTGCACCTTGGCAGTGGTTAGACTCAGATGATAATGATTGGTTAACTCACACCCAATCATTGACAAGTAACATCCTTTTGCCTTGCGGAGGTTCTGATCCATGCAATATTATACTCCTCATATTTGACCAAGGAGTCAGAGTATTTCTATTATTAATTATTACCATTTTAAGCCAATTTTTGTGATAAATCATGTTATTTTGGTTGTTAGGATTCAACCGAGAATCCACTAGGGTTTTTTCACTGTGGATACTCATATTACTGATATCCACAAAATTATCTAAAAATTGGGCAGGTGATGGGCCAATCATAGTAGCAGAATTGGAAACACTACTACCTCCAACATTCTTTTTCTCAGATCAAAAAGGAGAATGTCTGACATTGACCCCCTCAAGAATGTTGGTAGGGGTGTTGTGGAGCTTATTGGCAGCCTGCCCTTTTTTAGTCGCAGTTTCAACAGGGTTAGTGTACATGCAGGAGGAATCCTTCTTGCTGGGTCTGTTATTGGCTAGAACTAAGGGAACTTCATAATTGAGCAATGATAAGATCCCTTGCTTCATATTGATAATGCCATCATATTTGATCATGAACTGCATGCCTATAAGCATATCATAGTTGTTTTCTAAAGCCATGGCGGGGGCTGATAGGATAAGCTTCCCAATACAAATGGGAAGGGAAAAGTAAGCACCCAGCGCGCGGGTGTTGTTTGAGCCAGCAGTTCCATAGTCTTGGTTATACTCCAAGTCAGGTGCAAACTTGATCTTTTTTATCAGCTTGGAGGAGATTAAGTTCACTGGGGAGCCTTTATCTAGGATGGCCATCACCCAAACTTTTTGGATAACCACTTCAACCTTTGTAAGTATCCCCCCAAAAGTGGGCGATAGTACTAAGACCTCCCTAAGATGAAAATTGGAGGTGTAATGCACTGGCTCCTTCCAATGAGCCACGAATGAGTTGGGCAACAGGATCCATGTTAAAGATCATAGGGCTGACAGGACTCCTGATACTACTCTCCTGGTGCGCGCACTACAAGATTGGACAAGCACCCCTGGAAGACAGTTGCAAGTATACTTAACCCCAGCAACATGCCTTGACTCCAAGACAAGGTATAGAGGGAGGCAATAGCCCTCCCAAGCTCACTCTCAAAGTCTAATTCTTGTTGATTTAAGCCAAACATGGCTGCAGTTAGGCAATATCTTTAAAATAAACCCAAATTATAAATATATGAATTTTAGGTTCTTTTATTTAATATTTAGCCAAGTTGATAGAAAACAGAACTGAGGAGCCTCCAGCTCCCAGTTCCTTCCCTATATACACATGCTAAAAGCTAAAAGAAAATATAATATAAGCTTATGGTGCCATTGCCAACTTGAATGATGTTTGGTGTAAACTTTACAGCAGGATCGCGGAATCTTTACTCAATGGTTCCATGCCAGTTCTGATCCTCAACGGTTCCGCGCCAGTTCCATTTCAAATCCCAAT